>BEHA01050309.1:978376-993756 GCA_002897215.1 Eschscholzia californica subsp. californica | reverse complement strand
CACACTGACAGATTGGAGAATACTCAGAATTTTGAAATGTGGGCTGGTATTCACCAATTAGTAGGACCCATTGAGGAGCATTGTTAGGGCAAAAAATTCATGTCGGTGAAATCTTGACCATCAAAAGTCTGAAAGTTTGTAAGATGGTCAACAAATATGAAAAGGTCAAAATAAGTGGGGTACCAATAATTTTTCTCCCAAAAAAATTTTGGGTGGAGAAAATAATTACTAGTTATTATTGTATTCACTACCACCACTTTTCCTCGTGTGTGGTTGTGGGTGGTCATTGTTTGCGATCTTATATCGAGACGAAGATTGCTTTGCCTGGATCTAAAACCCTTAGACACAGAGGAAGCAACATTTGTTTTTATCAGATAAGAGAGAGTACCCAAGCTATAGAAGTTCTGACCACTAAAACGAACTTTCGTAGACTCCTGATTGATGGGGGAGTTTCAAGAATTGGGTATTGCTATCTATTAATGGAGAACCAAAGTAAAAATTAAAGAAAGAGAAGAACGATGTCGCAAACGAAGTAAAGGGTACAAGAAAAATTAAGAAAGGTGGTATTACTTGTTTACATTAAACGTACTTATCCTGATACGAGAAAATACTCTACACCGTATATTAGGGACTTCTTAACTCGAGTGATATGCGAGAGCCGAGAGGACTTGGTTCCAATTGAATTGAAAACAAGTTTAGAGTATAAGAGAGAAAGCTCAATAATGTGTTTCATGGAGCACATGGGACAGATATTATGTCCATAAATCCATTGGATAGTGGGTCAGCTATAAGGCTCCTATTTCATCAAATGTTTGAAGGGACATGAGAGTTATAGTTTCATCTGACGGAGTTTCTTGTTCCTTCCACATGGAGTGTCATTTTAATTACTTGTATAATTACTAATTAGACTGATCTTAACGAATTTAAATTGATCACTAAATAGTAGTCTACTACTCTATGTGCCGATGGGTCATCCTTGTGTTCTCTTTCAATCCATCCAAAATCATTGGCATCGTCGTTTTTCTGTTATAACATTTACAATAATGAGTTCGTGAAATTATGTCTATTTTTGTAGCAATCCAAACGAATATGGTGTTAATTTGATCGGCCCATGCACCTACTTTACACCTCCTTCACCTCGGAACATGGATAACTAAGTTGGGCTAATGTTTCAGATCGTGCTTGGCCCAATGCTCAGACACCTTTTCAAGCTTGTGTCGGCCCTCAAATGGCGTTTAACACTGCAGTTAGACCACACTTTAGATTCACGTCTACGGATCTCAACGGACTCGGGCGAACGCGAAGGATCGGCTTTCCGAACTTAGCTGGAAAGCATAAGACGAAAAAGCCCTTTCTTTAGCGCTCAAATGGGAATAATTTGGTGCCGGATGCATATACTCTTTTAACGAAGATCCTTCCCACCAATGAGGTTTTTATGTAGAACTCTCGATTTCCCCTTTTCCTTTCCTTCACCGCAAGAATACTGACCCTTTCTATTTCTATTCTATAAACCCTAAAAAGAATCGAATCTTCTCATTAGAAACCCTAATTCAATCGCTAGAAGACTCAGAACCCCTAATTAGATCTTGGGAAATAGAACCAGAAACAATTAGCAATGGGGGATTCGAGAAAGGGTCAAAACGATGATGATTATTCAAAGCTCTATAACCCTTACAAAGATCTTCAAGTCCCTGCCCAGACCCTTTACAAACTTCCCACTTCACCTGAATTTCTCTTTCAAGAAGAATCAGTAGCTTTACGGAGATCCTGGGGTGAAAATTTGACGTATTATACCGGTTGTGGTTATCTCTCTGGAGCTGTTTTTGGAGCTGGAAAAGGGTTAATCGAAGGCGTTAAAGCTTCAGAACCAGGTAATGTTTCAAAATAAGTAATTTTTCCAGAAATTTTTAGGGCAAACGCGTACCAATCTTGTTTAGTGAATCAATTAATCTCAATGTGCATCAATGAATCTTGTTCATTTGGTGAACACTTCAAGTTCCAATTTGGGGATTTTCGTGATGTTGCTTTGACAAGAAAAGTTCACATTTTTATGCCTAAACCTGAACTCTTTTACTATTACTACTGAGATTGAATCATTACTTTACGAGTTAAACACTTTTAAGTTTGAATTTGGGATTTCTCGTGATGTGGTAACTTAAATTTAGGTTAAGTACTGGCAATGAAGTATTATCTGAAATTTTGAATTTGATTTGATAATTGATATAGGTGATACATTGAAGCTTAAAGTTAATCGGATCCTCAATGCATCGGGACATTCCGGAAGGAAAATTGGGAATCGGATTGGTGTTATTGGGTTGATGTATGCTGGATTAGAAAGTGGGCTACTTGCAGCTAGAGACAGTGATGATGTTATTAACAGTGTGTTGGCTGGGCTTGGAACTGGAGCTTTGTTTAAAGCTGCATCAGGACCGAGATCTGCCGCTGTGGCTGGTGCCATTGGAGGACTAGTTGTTGGAGCTGCAGTTGCTGGAAAGCAAGTGGTTAAGAGATACATTCCAATCTAGGGGTTGGTCTTCTTTCTCTTCAAAAGTTAATTGAGGTTGCTTTTCTGTTTTACTTGATTGGTATCCGATAAGAAAAATCAAAGCCTACAATTTTGTTCTTTTTCTTTCATATTGTAATTGGTGCAGTGCTTACATTTATGAATAATGAAGTGGGAAGAACATCGATTCTGTTTATGTTGAGGGTCTTATTTTTGGCATGGTAATGTGGATAGCCATGATGAACGAAATCAAAACATTTTTTTTCTCTCATTTCATTGGAGTTTGGGTAAATACTGAATGGAACGGTTTATGTTGATGACTGCAAGGAATGAATCAACTTTTGACACGGTTTTGATTTTGATGTTACGGATGCCATTGAAGTTTATCTTGCCTTGATAGTTTGCATTTAGCGTTCAGTCTGTTAAATACGTTGGGATCTTCTGTGTGTTTTGGTTCATCCCTTTCAGAAAGTTTTTCTTTTTTGATATATACAGGAAGAACTCCATAGGGAGGAGCCATGACTGTCTGATATACGATGGGTTGCATTAACCTTATAGAATAGTTGAACAAATAGGGTTTGTCTGTTCCCAATAACTAGTTCTTGTAGTGTTTGCTTTCTTCTTGTTCCCTGAGTTTATCATCTCAGTCTGATTTATCTGAATCTTATTCGTATAAGTCTGGCTTGTTTAACTAACCCAGCTGAATAACAGCTGCTTCAGAGTATTTTATGTCATTTCAGTATCTTCATCCAAACTTATTTTATGTCGGACCCGGATCAGATTGAGTGAGCCATTTAGACGAGTTGTGTGCAGGATCAAGAAATTCCAAAACAGAAAAACAAATATTATGAAATTTGACTCGAGTCATCAAGAACTCTGAGTCCGGGTTTCAAATTTGAACTCGTACAAAAAACAAATGGGTTCCATCTTCAGTTCAATATTTGTGTTAATCAGGAGAATGATTATTGAAATTGTAGATGTGTATTTAGCGCTTGATTCTTTAAATCCTTTAATGGTAATCTAAAACTTTGGTTCCATGGAAAGTATGATTCTAATAATAGTCTTTGCTCCGTGATGAGTTATGTAATCAGAACTCTGCTCCTGCTCTCATTTGCTGAAGTTACTGCATAGGTAGGATGAATAGAAGGGTCTTCTTAGTGTGGGTTCCTGATATCTACCAAATAGATTGAAGTCGCTTGGATTCTTTCGTTAATTGGTGATGACTAACGAGTAGTCTAAGCGGGGTCTACTCACCCTTTTATTCTTTTTGTAGAACGATTTGTTCTTCTTATGTAATCGTCTCAGTCTATAGGCTCCTAGCATTTAGTCGAGTTAATTTTGGAGTCAAACTGTTCATTTTGTGCATCCAACATGAAAACAGTATTCAGCCTAACCAATATGAACTCATAGTTTTTGGGCCTGATTATTGATTGCCAAATAGGCCAAGAAAACTTTGGAAAAATAATCTTTATGAAGGTTTTCTTTTTTCTTCACCCGAAATAGAACATACAGTATATATATTTCTATGACCCTTTGAAAGGAGAATATTAGAAATGGATGAAATTTGTAGAGGATGGAAAGGACAGTAAGTTCGAAGAGGGAAAAAGTTTTTTTTTTCCCAAAAAAATGCCAAAATGGCATATGTCGATTAGCGTTATCCAAGTCACATTGATATTTAACGAATTCTATAACATTAGACAGAATCAAATCAATCAACTGAAAGTGTCGCTAAGCAAGCTCTATCCACAACATATTGGTCTTATCCAAACCCCTTAACAGAAATTGCAAAATTGTACCGATGAGGATCTTTTACATGAGATATAATCTTAGCTAACTTTGACGTGTTAGATATATCACGAAATGAAATAGAAGCAATATGCCAATATCTTCAATCTACTATAATGCTAATTCAACTTGTGTTGCAAGGAAATCCATGACCATCTGTGGTAGATCCAATACCATCTACCGTAGATCAGTAGATGAAGGAAAGGCCTTAGCAGCTCTGCAAACTCTTTCTTTTGCTTAAGCCTATGAAATTATAAAATTTATGTCGTAGCAGCTTTATTTTGCTTAGGCGAATGAAGCTACAAAACTTATTTTATTGGGTGACTTATGAAATATTATCTCTAACTTGACGGGGAAGCGTTCTCCAAGGCAGTTGACAACACAAAAATAGCTAAAGTAGATCAATTAAATCTTTTGATTTTTTGAAGTTTAAACATATAAATATAGTCCAACCAAATACCAAAACAGATTTTCAACAAAAAAAAAAGAAAAAGAAAAAAAAAAGACCAAAACAGATGAATTAGCAAAACTTCAACCAAAAGACAAGATGAACATGGTCGACTTTCCCTTTGGTCAATCTCCATTGACTTAAGTCAAGGGTGTGTACCTCTATTCCCTCTACTGTTTGGTCGACTAAAATGAAGGAAAACTAATTTCTCACGGTAGAATGTAATGCTACCATCAATGTAAGTGACAATTACTGAAACCCCACTTTTTCATAATAAACATTACTGAAACACCCACCTTTTATTTATAATTATTGAAACCCCCACTTTTTTGGTGATTTCCGTCGGATTAAACCGAGTGGTGCCGTTAGTAATGTGGAGTGACCGAAATTACCATTGGTTAAACAAGCTCAGCCTTTCTGAAACCAAAAAACTGGGCGCCTTCGAGCAAAAACGTGGGGCGCAAATAACCCACTCTATCTTCTCCATCCCAGCCCCAAACGAATCCAGCTTTTGCTGGTTGTTCAAATCGAGTTTGAAACTCGAAAAGGTGGGGGAAGGTTTCAGAGGTTTGAATCTCGGTGGATAATCAAGTTAGGGTTACTCAAGTTTCAATCTCGAAGGTGCTCTCTCTATCATCTCCATCCCAGCAATAAACGAGCAGCAATACCAATTATTCAAACCGAGTTTGAATCTCGAAGGTGCTCTCTCCATATCTTTTGTAATCAACAGGTGCTCTCTCTCTCTCTGACTCTCTCTCTCTTGTAATCCATTCAAACTACTCACACCTCCTGAAATTGATGTGTATTATGAGCTAGGGTAAGGTAATTAGTTTGAAATTGACGAGAAATTGAAATTAGGGTTTGATTTTTTTGAACTAGGGATTAATTAGGGTTATCAAACATTCAAACTTGATGTGAACACAAACCAACTGAAATTAGGGTTTATGCAAAATTCACATAAAGTTTGCGAAATTGAAATTAGGGTTTTTTGGTGGGAAATTTGTTGGTATCCGTGTACCGTTTTTTGGTGGGATCTTGTAATATATCTTTGCCTTGTTACTGTGAATTAGATAGATAGCCTTACGCAAATGTAATACCGAACATATGTCGCTTGTTTAATTGAGCTTGAAAAACTTATCGATGTTGCTTGGTATAAGGTGAAAATGTAACTGTGGCCATCATTTTGTACGTGTTACTATTAGATATATACCCAATAATCTTTTCCGAGGACAAGACTTTTGAGTTTAATTGGGATTTTTTAGGGATGACTTATTGCCTGTAGATCTCTATGTCTGGTCCTCTGGTTATTACATTTCATACGAGTGTTATAGAACATAGACTAAGAAAGCCTTCTTACTGATAAATAAAAAATGAAAATGGAGGTTCTAGTTACCAACCAAGAGTTAGATGGTTGTAAATGGCAACTATACTGTATTACTCGTATATTCGTGCCATTTTATCTGCACATTGTAGCTACTTTATCACATTATACCTTTACAAAGTAATGAGTCAAATGGAACCAACCAGTTTGGCATCTGCAGGAAAAACGAAGCACTTTATTTTGGAGGTTATGAATCTTCATCTGTGTTTTTCGTCCTTCCCGTTTCGTTCATACTTTTCTATTTAAACAGCGAAAACCAACTATTTCTTCCTTCCTGTTCAATGTAATGGAAACTTCATCTTTGTATGCTAAAATACTGTCTGACCTATTATAGTGATTAGTTATCATGTTCAAGTTCTTCTAGCAGTTGTCTTCTAAACCCTATTAAAGCTACACACATATTGGAGTAACTAAGTCAAGATGTGATATGCTCTTATATTGGTGTCAACCAGGCTTGCTGGGCCGGTGTAAACTAGGCTCATGGGCCAGCGCAATCGGCAATCAGGCTCATAAGAACATTTTGTAGTCTTAGTAAGAGGAGGAAAGGTTAATGGTTTTTGAAGCTTTTTGAACAAGGGCAATGTCTACCCTCTAATTCACTAATCCTAGCTAGGGTTGGACCAAGTCTCTCTCTCTCTCTCATGTGATTGACAGGCATGCGTGTATCCTTAATGTTATTACTTTTTTATTTAGGATATAGTTTAGATGCAAGAAACTTTATATATATTTAGTATATGATATTATTGTGGGGTTGATAGAATATGGACTAATTGAATATTTGTACTCATTCTACGTAATTTCGAAATATAGATGATGTGTGACCTCATTTCACGTAATTAGTCTTATTTTATATAGTAATCAATATTTTTTTTACCTTATTCCTTTGGTAGTGTAGTAGTTGAATTGCCATTTTCAAACATATACAACAATAGGGCGAAGTCGTAAGTAACAAGTTCATGTATTAATGAAATCACTAAGACAACGACAAACTAGTAAATGATCAAATTTTGTAGCAACTTGATATTCGAGTTATCAGATGTCTATGCATCAACCAATCAACAACATTTTTACAATACAAACTTATTTTCGAGTGGTCAAATGTGTCACAAGTCACCGTTACCAACCCTAGATCTCTAGAAAACAAAACTACTTGATTTCGAGCGATCATATGTCTTTGAATCAACCAATTACCCGATTATAAAATTGAGAGGAGATTATATAGGCAATAATTTTTTTTGATTGTCAGTGTGCCTCGAGCTCTTGACTTATAAGGGGAAAAGATTAACCCCCTTTTAAGTCAAGAGGTGGTCAAACTTGGGTTTAATAGTAAAACTTGTTGATGGAAGGGGTGAAGTTTGTAGGGTTGTTTCAAACTTGGGTTTAAATCGAAAATAATTGCATAAAAAGGAGCAAAAACGGTCAAAAGGTGGTCAAAAGGTGAGGGTTTTAGTAAGTGTATTATAAAAAGGTGGGGGATTTAGTAAGAGGGCAAGCCTGTTTAGAAAAGGTGGGGGTTTCAGTAAGTGTATTATGAAAAGGTGGGGTTTTAGTAAGTGTATTATGAAAAGGTGGGGGTTTTAGTAAGAGGGCAAGAAAGTAATATTGAAAAATGAAAAGTTAAATCTGACGGAAATTCCAAAAAGGTGGGGGTTTCAGTAATTATAAATAAAAGGTGGGGGTTTCAGTAATGTGTATTATGAAAAGGTGGGGGTTTCAGTAATTGCCCCCTCGCGCAGTTCTTCTCTCTCTCTCTCTCTCTCTCCCCATTTACACTCTTTCTCTCTCTACTCTCTCTAACTTCGTCTGTGTGTTCTTTCTTCTGCCCTATCTCACCATCTGTAGAGGATTCAAAGCGATCGTCTTCGTCAAGACCTAAGTTGGATCGGATTTATCGATTGCTTCTCGAGCTTCCTTTCGTGAAATTTTGATTCAGATTTATGTAAAAGTTATTAGATTTTTGTATTGAGACCAGTAATGGCGGATTCAATTCAAGTACTTTATGAAACAAGGAATCACGCAAAGGGGGCATTTACTTCTAATTATCCTCCTCTTCAGGTTTGAATTACTCCTCAATTTCAATCCTAAAACGTAAAATGCTAGTTCAGGTTTCTAGCTTCTTTAACTTAAAATCGTTTCTGATTCATTAATTTGTTTTGAGAAGGATACTCATTAATTAGTTCTGTAACTTGAAAATTTTCAGCAAGATGAAGGTGCAAAAGGGGGTTTTCTTTCCTACCTCTCCCTTTCAGGTAATTCCTTCTCACTCTTTATACTTTGAAAAGTTTGGAACTAGTTAAATACTAGGTTAAAACATGGGTATATCTTGAAATTGAAGTTTTTGTATGATCATGGTTGAAGTAGGCATTGCTTATTTATGAAAAAAAAGTATGTTGTTTAGTGGTTGATAAACACTTCATTAATTTAAAAGGAAAATTACTTAGTTCTCACTGTTGGGTAACTTGTTGATAAACATTCTTGATTTTTTAATTGTTCTTTTGGTTTCGATTATCTCTCTTTTATGGAATGCAGCTGTAAAACAGCTTAAAGAGAAATGGGGTGAGAGTAGAAACCCAAAACGATTCAAGAAGTGGACGTCCCTATATGTCTCTCCAAGTGGTGAGCATGTTGCTGTAGCTTCTGGAAATAAAATTACGATCTTAAGGAAAGACGATGACTACGAGAAGCCATGTGGTGTTTTTATTGGTAAGGCTTACCTCAAATGACTTCATCGAGAACTGTTAATAGGTTAAATCACATTTTCTCATTTCTCACCCTCGTTAGAGTATAGGTCTCAATGTGTCATTCATTGATATCTTTTGAACTCAATGTGAATAATAATATGTATGGTAGAGATTTTAGAATGGAACTTAGGTTGTTTATTTCAAGGTATCTGGAGCCAGAAGTCATTAGTAGAACATTTGACTTTCCTTTAGAGCTGCTATCTAGGTTGCCCTTCGGAAATTACTTAAGTTGGCAACCATCAATAGGAAAAAGAGCAAATTTTACCTTCATTTTGCACTAAAGTGGTTTAACTTCAATTCCTCATTTGCTTGCATTATGAGACATTTCTATTGTCATTCCATGTCCTATCTTGTTTGAGGTATCATTACGTCAGCTCATAAGAATGCTAAAGCCTAAATGTGACTAGTGGTAAACCTTTATACTTGGTGACTCTGTTGACGACATTGATAATCCTGCCTAAATCACTCTGAGACTGTATTTGTGCATTTGAACAAAAGAAAAATTCCTTACTCGTAATTCCTGGCATTCAGGTCAGACCAGGAATTGTACATTTACACATGGAGCTTGGTCAGATTATCATCAAGTTCTTGGAGTTATTGATGAAACTGATACAATTTATTTCATTAAAGCAAATGGAGAAGAGATAACACAAATTACAAAGAAGCAGTTGAAAGTGACTGTACCTATCATAGGACTGATTGTGCTGGGTGATCCAGAGGACAAAACTTCTTGCTTGTAAGTATTCATTCCATAGTTCCATGTGCATCCACCAACCAGACCTAAAAGTAATAGTCGCATAGATATGAAAACCCCTTGCAATGAAACCCTTGAAGCATAATCTCTGAAGTTCTCCACTCCATTGAGATTTAAATTGTGTGTTTTTTATTAATCTGAACCGAATTATATTATGAGTAAATTAGATGTTTAACATAAGATTTTGTTTAAGATCTCGAAAGAAATCTTTGTTTACAAAAAAGCTTGAATTTAATTATGAATACTTTTAACATGAGGTTATGATCAAGAGAAAGATAATCTGAGATCATGTTGTCGTTGTGTGTCTCTGTATTTCAAATTTTTACAGTTGCACTTTTAGCGTGATTACATCAGATGGCCTGATTCATCACGTTGAGGTCGGTCGAGAGCCAAGTGCATCAATCTCCTCTATAAACACTTCAAATAAGCGTCTGACTCTAAAGAATCAACTCTCCCAGGGTGTATCATGCCTAGACTACCATCCAGAACATTCTTTGCTAGTTGTAGTTGGTAGTCCTATTAGCATAAAAGGGAACTCTAAAGATGGATCAGGTATGGATACATGTTTTTTAACATTTTTTTCTCTAGTTCCAAATAATTCTTTGTCGGGGGGTAGTTTTGGTATAACTTCACTCTTATCACATTCAACTATTCAACCTCTTTGGGAGTAGAAAAGAATGTGCTTCCAATTTTGTTCTGATATGATAATGCTTTTAAATCACTTCGGTTCTCTTTCTCTTTCAGGACTGTATTGCATTTCTTTATGGCGTAAAACTAGCAACTTGGATCTAGAACCAGTGGTTTCTAGTCCTCAGTGTGAAGGCCTAATTAACATTCCTAAAGGTTACGAAGGTCCAGTGACAACTCCGAAGGTGCTGGTCTCACCTCAAAGCAAGTACATTGCTGTTCTAGATTTGACTGGAAAGTTGGATGTTTTCAAAGTGGATGATGAAAAGTCTTCTCTTTCTGTTATTGCTTTCGACGGAAGAAGAAATTGCTTGAATGCTATTGCAGATTTCACTTGGTGGTCTGACCGTATCCTTCTTCTCGCAAAAATGTCTGGTGTTGTAACAATGCTTGACGTTCTTTCTGATAATAAACTTTTGGAAAATGATCTCGCGTTTTCAATGCCTGTCCTAGAAAGAGGTCAGCAGTGCCAAGGATGTATTTTCCTTGTAGAGTGCTTATCAGCTGAGGAAACAGATTCACATATTCCAGCTGTTGAAAGAGGGAAATCAGAGGATGGGGATAGTAAGGGCATCGATTACAGATTAAATCAGTTAGATGTTGGTAAATTGAATTGGAGTTTGATATCATTTTCAGAGAAATCCGTCTCAGGAATGTATAGTAGTTTAATCAGCAATCAACAATATGAGGCTGCCATGGACTTCGCTAATCGTCACGGGCTGGACAGAGATGATGTCTTGAAATCGCAGTGGTTACATTCTAATCAAGGAACAAAGGAGATAAATATAATTTTATCAAGTATCAAGGATCAGGATTTTGTATTGTCAGAATGTTTAGAAAAGATAGGGCCAACAGAAGAAGCTGCAAAATCCTTACTTTCGTATGGGCTTCGTGTCACAGACAAGTACAGATTTTCGGAATTAGAGGACAGTGAACCTGGCAAATGTTGGGATTTCCGAATGGGCAGGCTTCAGCTATTGCAATTTAAAGACAGGTTGGAGACATTTATCGGGATAAACATGGGCAGGTATATCACCTTTCTCATTCAGATCCTTGAAAACTAAACAGAGATTGTTACTCTTGACTTATCTAGGCACTCCTCTAATATTATCTACTTTGGTTATTCAAGGAGTGGTTGCAACTCCTTTTTCTTTTTGCAGGTGGCAGGTTTGTAGACGTTACTTATGTGTTCTTTTATGCCATTTACTATGTTTCCTTCTTGATGTATTTCAACAATGGATTTATTTATCACTTGTCAGGGTACCTACTTATACAACTTAGTCCAGGTTCTCTGTGCAGGAGTACAACAAATTTCGTATCACACCTCTCAATGAAGCTGCTGTAGCTCTTGCTGAAAGTGGAAAAATTGGGGCCTTGAACTTACTTTTCAAGCGTCATCCATATTCCCTGTCTCCCTTCATGTTGAAAATTTTGGCTGCGATTCCTGAAACAATTCCAGTACAAACTTATGGGCAGCTTCTTCCTGGGAGATCTCCTCCCACGACAATTGTTCTAAGGGAAGAAGATTGGGTTGAATGTGAAAAAATGATCAGTTTTATCAACAAAATGACCGCTGATGAATTTAGAAAAATCCCAGTTCAAACTGAATCCATTATGAAGCAACATATGGGACTGCAGTGGCCGTCGGCAGATGAACTATCTTTGTGGTATAAGACTAGGGCTAGAGATATTGATAGTGCTAGTGGGCAACTAGACAACTCTCTTTATTTGGTGGAATTTGCTTGCCGCAAGGGTATTTCGGAGTTGCAATCATTCAATGAGGAGATATCATATTTATATCAGCTTATTTATTCTGACGAAATTGATGAGGAAGAGCACTTCACTATAAGTCTTGTATCATGGGAACAATTATCTGACTATGAAAAGTTCAAAATGATGATTAGTAGAGTCAAAGACGATAAGGTGTTAGAAAGGTTACGCGACAAAGCTATTCCCTTTATGCGAAATAGTTCCCTTTTCATGGCCTCAGCTTCTGAGGATCCGTTGATTGGAGATAGGAGGACTGAATCATTTCTGGTTAGATGGCTGAAAGAGATGGCTTCAGATAATAAATTAGACATATGCTCAACCGTTATTGAGGACGGCTGTGGCGATTTCCAAGTTGATGACATTTTCCTGGATGAGGTTGAAGCTGTCGAGTGTGCTTTGCAGTGCATATATTTGTGCAGTCTAACAGATAGATGGAATACAATGGCATCCATTTTGTCAAAGCTTCCAAAAATTAAGGGTAAGCTATGAATATCCAGTTTTATCCAACACATAAAGCCAGATTTTTGTGGTGCCCAACAAACATAGGATACAAATCAGTTAAGTCAGGTAAATTGTAGAAACTTCTGATTTCTACTAAAAAATGAAATCTCTGCCATGACTGATGACTCCTCCGCCTCTCTTGAAGTGTTCTGGTAACACAGCATGCAATTAAATGTTTTATTAGAAAGTAACTCGAGAAGCTAATGATATCTAGGCATTTATAGACTTACGAAGTTAATATAAACTTTTCCCCATTTTAGGTTCTTTGAGATCGCTTTGGTTGGGCCAAATAATTATTTCGGGATTCCATCAATCTAAAGTAGGAATTTCTTTGTAAATAAAATTTGACGAAGGTTATATTGCAGATAACAGCATATATGCTGATAGTCTAGGGAAAAGAGTACAAATTGCCGAAGGCCACGTAGAAGTAGGGAGACTCTTGGCGTATTACCAGGTATATATCTGTCTTCTCTCTTTTCAATACTTTGTCATTGGTGGCAAGAGAGGTACAAAATTACAGTTCTTGTGTGATATTGAATCCGCTTGAGACTGGAATATCTTGTTGAATTCAAAGTTAAAAAAAATATGTCTTGTTGAATTTTTGTTACTCGTGAAATAATTCCAGATTCATGGAAAATATAAGAAATTTATTTAAGTGATGAATATATTATTTAAAGTATTGTTAAAAGATAATGAACAAATAAAAGAAGGGTAAAATAGTAAAATATGCGTAAAAAGCATGTTCCCAAGTTCTAGCAATTGAGATTATATTGTTAAATGTTGCTCATTTCATGTTAGAGGTGTAACTGTTGAGACTATATTTGTAATAAATTTTATTCACTTGCAGTCTAAATATCAAGAACATATAAAGTAAGAACTGAGTTTTACTTCTTGCTTAACTGCAGGTTCCAAAACCTATAACTTTTCTTCACGATGCTCATTCAGATGAAAAGGCTGTAAAACAGATTCTTCGTCTCATTCTCTCAAAATTTGGCCGTCGACAACCTGGAAGAGCGGACAATGAGTGGGCAAGCATGTGGAGAGATATGCAGCGGTTTCAGGAAAAAGCATTTCCTTTTCTAGAGGCAGAGTATATGCTGATGGAATTCTGTAGAGGACTGCTAAAAGCTGGAAAATTTTCTCTTGCAAGGAACTATTTAAAAGGAACGGCTACAGTTGCTTTGGCAGCAGATAAGGCTGAAAACCTTGTCGTTCAAGCTGCACGAGAGTACTTTTTCTCAGCTTCAAGTCTTTCTAGCCCAGAGGTGAGTTGAACTATTTGCAATGTTTTTCATTTCTATGCGTGCAAGTTATCTGATGATGAATGTAGTTATCCTTCGGCTTGCTGTTTCTCCTTCCAGTTAGTTAAGCCATGTCTGCGAGTTGCTGCCTTCATATTTTTTATGGGACTTTAATTAGCTCATCCTATTATCTCCTTCAGTTATTGTTCGGAATAGTTGTATGTCAAGCTTCTGGTACTGAATTTCAAAATGTTTCCACCATATCATCCATCAGCTTCTCACATGTTATTACGTACATGCTACTAACTTTAATTTGTACTTTCACCCTATAAGATTGGTCTTCCTCCTATAAGATAGATATATTTACTCTTTGTTCCTATCTAATCCTAAGAGAAATTTATCCTTTCTTTCAGATTTGGAAGGCAAAAGAGTGCTTAAATATCTTCCCAAATAGCAGAAATGTTAAAGCAGAAGCTGATATCATTGATGCACTCACCGTGAACCTTCCAAACCTCGGAGTGACTCTTCTTCCTGTACAATTCAGGCAAATAAAAAACCCAATGGAAATCATTAATATGGTAATTACGAGTCAAGCGAGTGCTTATCTCAACGTGGATGAACTCATTGAGGTTGCCAAACTTCTAGGGTTGAACTCCCAAGATGATATTGCAGCTGTTCAAGAAGCCGTGGCAAGAGAAGCTGCAGTTGCTGGTGATCTGCAGTTAGCTTTTGATCTCTGTCTTGTTTTAGCCAAAAAAGGGCATGGGCCTATTTGGGACTTATGTGCTGCGATAGCGAGAGGCCCATTCCTTGATAACATGGATACTAGCTCGCGCAAAGAGCTATTAGGTTTCTCTTTGTGCCACTGTGACGAGGAGTCCATTACTGAGTTGCTCCATGCATGGAAAGATCTGGACATGCGAAGT
The DNA here is from genome assembly GCA_002897215.1 of Eschscholzia californica subsp. californica. Classification (NCBI taxonomy): domain Eukaryota; kingdom Viridiplantae; phylum Streptophyta; class Magnoliopsida; order Ranunculales; family Papaveraceae; genus Eschscholzia; species Eschscholzia californica. The sequence goes on along the minus strand of BEHA01050309.1, from coordinate 979,019 downwards.
CAATGTGAGACACTTCAAAATATGTCTGGGTCATCCCCAAACTTATCTGATCAAGGTTCCTCTGCTTTCTCACTTCCAGCTCATGGTAATCAGGATATAGCAAGCGTAACCCATGGCTCAGTTGAAGTGGCAAACAATGATGATCAAGCAGTTTATCTTAAGAACGTTAAGAATGTACTTGTTAGTATAGCAAAAGATTTATCTGACAAGAATGGAACAGACTGGGAAACTCTTCTGGAAAATGGAAAAGTTCTATCTTTTGCTGCTTCAGAGCTTCCATGGATGCTTGAATTGAGCAGGAAAGAGGAGTTTAGGAAGAAGATGACCTCTGATGCAGATTCTCCTGTTAAAAAGCGATATACAACTGTTAGAACACAGGCCCTGGTGACTATTTTATCTTGGTTGGCTAGAAATGATATTGCTCCAACTGATGGCTTGGTTGCCGATCTAGCTAAGTCGATAATGGAAACTCCTGTTACTGAAGACGAAGATATCCTAGGATGCTCCGTCCTATTAAATCTTGGAGATGCTTTTCATGGAGCACAAATAATAGAGGAGTTGCTGAAAACTAGGGAGGGATACCAGGAAATATGTAGCATTATGAACATGGGAATGTCATACAGTTCCCTGAACAACTCTGGCA
>BEHA01050309.1:944520-972215 GCA_002897215.1 Eschscholzia californica subsp. californica | reverse complement strand
GAAACCCAAAACCAACTCAATAAGTCATAGAAAAGAGGAACAATTTCTGATCTTTGTATATTTTAGGCTCATCCAGCAGGTGCAATAAACGTGCAAATATATAGACTTATAAAGGAATGGACAGCATGGGATATTGCTCGACGTGCTGCTTTTGCATTTTTCGGGATCTTTGCTGGCACCGAAGAAAATCCAGAGTTTATACAAAGTACGATACTTGTATGATTTTTCTACTACGCTATTATTTTGCTAAATTTGGAAATTTTATTAGATATTATTAGCTTGAAATGAAATGAATCATAATCTTAGTGTCTAATTATCAGGTGTAGAGTCAAAACTCGATAAAAACTCGAAAATAATTGTAGCTTGTTCATCTGGTGGAACCATGAAGCCCACCCAAAATCTCCCTGAAGGACAGCAATCAAGGTAAAAAAAATCCCCCTTCCACTACATTTTTTTTAGCCTTATAATGGTTTTACTAGACATGGCTAGCTTACTCTACCTAGATGTTCTTTTGAACTTATCTCGGTTTGACTTTCTATTGGGCATTAACGATTATTTATCGCGTATCTTGACCTCTTAGTCATTCTTAAAAGAACGATTGCTCACTCTACAAGCTCCAAATTTTGGAGAGGGTGATGTTGATGTTTTAGTTTACCACCCGAACCCCTTTTCTTTGTCAACCGTGTTATTGAGCCTGAGTTCAGAGCTTCATCTAAAGGCCTCACCAACAATGACACTTAACTTGGGTTTACACTTAAAGGTGTGATTTTTCGATCATTCTTTTGTGTAGCTCGAAGCCTCAAAACCGATATACTGTAAACTTTGGTTTATACTCTGCGGATTTTTCAACCGTTCTTTTTTGTATTTCTATGCCTCACATAGGGTGTTTTTGTTACTAAATGGTCTTATGATGCTTAATACAGGTCTCTGATTGCTGCCTACTTGCTAGTACTTAATGGGTATGCAAATGTTTTTCACTTAGAAGGTGGGATTTATTCATGGTTTAAAGAAGAATTACCAACAGAAGGAGAAGAGTGAAGCTTCATTCTCACATATGGTGGTATGAGATTAATGTGTTGTTGGCTTTCACTAGAGATTTATTCTCTTTCATAACCTTCTTATTTCTTCTTCTTCTTCTCACTACAGAATCAAAATCATATCCTATTGGGGGGGTCCTATGTAAACCTAACTCTTTGTATGTAGATGGATTTTAGTGTAATTATTTTGAGACCATGTTGAGTTGAGGAAGTTAATACATGTTTATTTATGTAAAAAATGATATGCTCCTATATCAATGTATCACCCATCATTTTTGAACAACTAGCACATTGGGCAGTGTTGGGCTTGGGCTTGAGCCTGGCGTAGTCATGGGCTTGATGGGTTCTGCAGAGTGATAACTCTATTGTATTTGTACCTATTAGAGGATTGTATTTTTTTCAGATCTTCTATTTGCTCTAAACGAATCTAGATTTTCCTCGCTTTCTAAACTCCCCTCGTTAAAACCATATTCATTATCTCTTTAAATTTGAAGTCAAGTGCCGTGCTAAAAGCAAAGGATGGAGGTGCCTATAGAATGTCCTTCGGGTACCGATTCCTTGGACAATCATATTAGGCTTGGTATTTGGGCTTTCATATGGGATTGGACCTTCTTGGGCTAATAATTAATGAATTGAAAGCTTGGGTTTGGCAGAGAAGTGTCGAAAGCGCTTCTTCCAAGGGAAATGTGAAGGGGAGCATTGTGAGTAAAATAGTCATCACGAATGGAATATGGTTTAATAAAAAAAAAACACTTCGAGACGTTTTTAAAATTTCCCTTAGTCTCAAACTTAGCAGTCTTCTACTAGACTACTCGAAGTTTTAAGCATTTTTATCTGAAGTGCATGAATATTAAACACGTGTGGACGTGTGGTGCATATATCCCGAAGGTCTTTTCCGCTGTTAACTTTAGATTTAATACGTCTCATCACAGAAAATTGTGAATCTACCAAGAAAAGATGAAACCAGCCTTATAGAGCATAGAAATTCCACAAATCAAATTTTATACTGAAAAATAATCCCAATTTTTAAAATTATTCTGAACTCTTATTACCATCACCAATGATGAGTGATGAGAGAGAAACAAGAGTTGGGTCCATCTCTCAAGCCTTCATTCCTAATACACATATCTACTGCAAAAGAGAACACTTTTTCCTTCTAAGAAGCTTTCTTACCAAAATCAGATAAAGCCAACATTATCTTGTTATCTCCTGCTGTATAGTTTCTGTTTTAAAGTTTATAACTTCAAGCCCCACCCATTCTAACCCATTTGTTACTCTTTCTCTATCTACCTCTCACTCTTCTCTCACTCTCTTTTAGGATTTCCATGAGTGAAAAGAGCAGCTTGTGGTGGTGAGACACTTAGAATACTGAGGTTGTTATCTTAATGGGACCAAGAACTTTAAATCTAAAGTCTTCTCCTTTCTCAGTGTATGTGCTAAGCATGTTTTCCTTCTACAATTTTGTTCATGTTATCTTACCTCTTTTAATTGATAATTGTGAAGTTAGAATGATATTTAGCAACCAAGAATATAATGTTTAGGTCCTATCCACTCCTTGTCAATTGGTCTTGAGTTGGATGACCACAATCTTAACATGGTATCAGCGTTAGGCCCACATGTGATAGGGTTAAAAGTCACACGTTCTCCACGTCACAAAAAAAAAATACGTGTTAGGCTAACCACGCCACACGTGAGGAGGCGTGTGAAAATAATCTCACATGGGAGAAGGGGTAACTAGCAACCAATAATATAATGTATAGGTCCTCTTCACTCATTGTCAGTTGGTTTTGAGTTTGATAACCACAAACTTAACGATAATGTAATCACATTTATCCTCAAATGATAGGAGAGATATTCTATCCCATGTTTAACGTAATTTAGTCGATCACCACAATCATGAGTGTGATTGTTAGATGAGAGGAACAAAATCCCTTCAGTTAAATGGTCCCATGTAATAGCACCTTAAAGATGTTTAGTACCTCACAGAGGATATTCCCTCTTCTCTTTGACTCTTTCGTTCTCACTAATAAGGTTGAACACAACTGTGAAACCTAGCTATCTAGGTGATGGGGCCTTGAGAAACTAAAGATCACTTATTAAGGATGAAAGTTTAGAGCTTAAAAGATACCTAATAATCAAGACTTGCATTTTTTGGTGGTTTTTGGTTGGACATCAATTTTGAAATATCATGTGTCAAATCTAGTGATTCTGCATCTTTGCAATTTGGAGATGACATAAAAATATAAAAGACAGAATGATGTACTAAGAAATAGTTCTCTTCCAGTCAAAGCTACTTTGATCGAGACATGCAACTAACCCAACTCCCTACTACTTTCTCTTTAAGTTTTAATTAGGGCACATTCCTGTTTGGAAATGTTTAAGTCAGCTTGAGTTCCAAGGTGGTTCGGGATCCTTCTGATTATCACAAAATCGTGAAACTTATGAATTTGAGAGTTGAAAAATAAATAAGAAATATGATGAAAATTAGATTTTTCGAGCAATAATATAGTAGGAATGAGTTCATTTCATCTTCTTGACTTTCTTTTTCATTGTTTTGTGGGAAAGCATATCCATCAAAAAGAAAAGATTCACTTATATAAATTCTTTTTAGAATTTTCAACTAATTTTTTGGGCCTAATTTTATATTTATTCCAATTATTAAATAAATTTAAGATCTTATTTACAAGAAAAGTATTTGAGAAGTTGTAAAAATAATCTTATTTTAGTTAAAGAAAATAAAACTAAGTCAAATTATGTGATATAAGAACATGCTATCAGCATGGAAAAGCATTTTATTGAGAATCAAATCATTAATAAGAAAAACACTACATAGCCCGCCCCTTTGCAACCGCCTCTTAAACCGTCTGGAGAGAAACCTTTGTTTCTCTCTCCAGATGACGTCATAGGTGAGAGGAGAGATCTCTCTTGCACGGTTTAAGAGGCAGTTTAAGGGGGTGGTTTGTGTAGTGTTACTCAATTGATAATGGGTGTAACCGAGTCTGAATCTATAATTCAAATCAAATTTTAATCTTTCTCGTCAAGTCAATCAGTTTCTTAAATTTTTTTTTGTTGAAATCAATCAATTTTTTAGTGAATTACCCCTATTTTATTTTCTCTCGTCTTGTTAATGATTAGTAAATCAATATTCTTTAGTTGATGATAAGATCATAATAATCTAAATGAATGGTAAGGTTGATTGAAAAAGAAAAATGAATCCTTTCCAAAAATCTAAAGAATGAAAAGCATTGGGATAAAGATCTCACAAACCCATCCTAAATAAATCATAAATGGGTGTGTAAAAAAATCAAATGGGTTGTTGAATTGATTACTTTCAACCAGTCCTGATGGATATATGTTATCTAACTTTTTTTTTTTGGAAATTGACTACGATCTACGATAGTCATTACGTTATTGATACCTTAATAACTCATTGGACTACTTGGCAACCAATTGTTAACTGTTATCTAACTTATTGACCATCTATTTCTTTTTCTTGTGTTGTTTTAGATTATACAACGAGAAATGGTCCAAGAGGAATGTAATCTTGTGAATATGTTGAAGTGGGTTTGGCCAACCGCCATTTTGGTTGGTCAATCAACCACTAAACAAGAACCTACCAATACATGCTCCTATCTAATTGACTTTCTTGACAAGACCCACAAATAGTTTATGTAAGATGTTTATTAATGATGGGATTTATATGATGATGCAATCTACAATATTTTTATTTTAAATTGTCCATATTTAAACAAAAGTCGTTGTTGAGATTATGTGGTCATCGGAATGGTATAATCCGTATACGTATAACAGTTTTTGAGTCAAACTCTAACAAGACTCTAAGAAAAAATAAACGTTTCCGATCCACGTAGCAATTAGATTATTGTCATATTCAATTTGCTCATAGATTATCTAATTCTCATACGGTGATTTGTACTTTGTAGTTTAACTCGCATAAGCAATTAAACATCTTCAAGTAGTTGAAATGTTATATGCAATATGAATAGATATAATTTGTGGAGGTTAAATAAGGTTAGGGGTTTGGACTTTTTATGATGACAAAAGCTAATGTAGAAGAGATTGAAGAGTCCTTTGGAACCCCGTTCTTGACTTTTATACATAGGGGAAATAATTTCGTAAAAAAGTAAAGACTTATATATATATATATATATATATATATATTAATGAATAATATTACAGAAGAAGAAAATTTTGTTAAGTTTGTGGCCATCCAACTCAAAACCAATTGGCAATGAGTGGAGAGGACCTATACTTTATATTTTTGGTTGCTAGTTACCCATTCTCCTATGTGGGACTATTCTCACACGCCCCCTCACGTGTGGCGTTCTTTGAGCCTAACACGTGTTTTTTTTTTTCTTTACGGGTTACGTGGAGCACGTGTGGCTTTTAAGCCTATCACGTGTGGCCGTGTGGGCCTAGCTCTGATACCATGTTAAGTTTGTGGCCATCCAACTCAAAACCAATTGGCAATGAGTGGAGAGGACCTATACTTTATATTTTTGGTTGCTAGTTACCCATTCTCCTATGTGGGACTATTCTCACAAATTTAAGATACTGGACACAAAGCTCATGTGTTGTGAATCACATATTACTGGAGTAGAATCATCAAGAAGACAAATCACTCCAAGCCACCGAATATTAATGCCCAAATTCCTAATTTTCTCTCAGTGATTGAATAAAATTATTTCAAAATAATTTATCCAATCAAAGTTTTTTTTTTTTTTTTTTGGAAGTCGACTACGATCTACGTAAGCCGTTACATTTGGCACTTGATACATCATAGTTGTATTACAAAGTTAACTTTTATAGTATATTTTATGAGATACTATTTGTCATTATTAAGATGATATTTGTGATCTCATAAAAAAAAGATGATATTTGTGAAAATGATACATAAATTATAATTTTATGGCAAAACATCTTTTGTTGTGTCATTCAGTTCCATCAATGTTCTACAAAACACATACAAATGATTTATGGTTTCAAAACTTCAATCTTTCATTCAAAACATTAGTACTGTAAAAAAAAGATGAATATTTTCAGAAGATATAAACACTATTTGTATACTGTATCTAATAGTATCACGTAAACATTATAGATACTTTTAATCTAAATTAGGACTGAACTACAAAAATAAATATTCAATCAAATATACCCATATTAAAATAGCAAAATACACGATCTATTGCAAATAGTTACAAATATTTGGGGATTAAATTGTACTTGTTAAACTTAAATTTTGATACCAAACACAAATCTTCACCCCCTACTAAACTTTCCAAAGATAATACACAAAATGATAAAAAAGAACTACCCTAAACTGCTAAATCCAAACTATGAATTTCTTTTGACAAAACATTTTGAAATTGTAAGATTTTCATATACAGGGTTACTATTTCTAATTCAAATATAGAAAAACCAATTCTAATGTCAAAAAAGAATTAAAAGAGAGAAAGAACCTGTGATTTCAATGAAACCGATTTGGCTCGTTTTCTTCTTCAACCTTCCTTCTCAGTAGAACTCAAATCGTAATGACCCGATTTTCTTTTACTACTTCTCAATCTAAGAAGCCCATATAATTTCCTGACTTCCCTTACTGTATGAACACTTTCTTTGCAAATCACTTGTTTAGGTGAACTAGTTGACTCGTCATCAAATCGTTGTTGGTATTGTTCTTTACTTGAAACGATTTCACTCAGTTTCCTTTTGGCTGTTAAAACCTTCACATCTTGTAAAGCAGTAATAACCGATTTAATAGCACGACTCGGTGAACTCCGATTCACAATCATAATCTCACCGATTTCAGCTGGACTTAAAGTCGTTGTTCCTGTTTGAAGAATTTCTTCAACTTGTGGAAACAATTTATGATCTTTAAGCCCTAGATAACTATTAGCTAAAGTTTTGAATGCGTTAAAATCACAAAGGGGGAAATAAATTTGAACATCAATTCTTCCGGGCCTTAAAATTGATGGATCAATTTGTTCTTTACTGTTCATAGTAATCACCATGATTCTTTCTTCAGCACAAGTAGAGAAAATTCCATCCATGAAATTCAAAATCCCTGATAAACTTATAGCCGTCGATTTCTCATTCAAATATCGATCTAAATCTTCAATAACAATAACTGATCGATTTGTTGTTTGAAGAAGAAGCATTTTTAGGTCAGAATCATCAGTAACATTTGATAGATCTATATCGTAGATATCGTAGTTGAGAAATTTAGCCATGGCTGAAACGAATGATGATTTTCCAGTTCCAGGTGGACCGTGAAGAAGATAACTTCGTTTCCAAACGCGACCTAATCGATGATAATATTGTTTTGATTTAATAAAAGATTCAAGATCTGATTTTACCTTGTTTTTAAGATCTGAATCCATGGCGATGGTATCGAAAGTTGTTGGATGAGTAAATGGAACAGATCTCCACCGTCCATTTTGATCAGATTCTCCTGTATTATTTGTATAAAGTTTGATCTCTTTCTTTCTCAATTCAATCTCATCTGAAACTGTATGAATATGTTGAAGATAAGGACGAAGAATTCTTCTTTTATCTCTTTTCTTGATCTTCAAAACGAAAGTTCTGGAAATATTATTTCCTCCTTCAATCTTCTCTTCGTTTATCCACGAGATCGATGAGCTTAAAAATGTATCATAAACTATCTGATTTGAATCAAGTTGAACAGAAATTTCATTCGATTTTGAACCGGAAATCAAGTTTGCGAAATCTGAATCTTCAATTGAAGCTAATGAACTCACATATGTTGAAACTTTCTTATAAAGTTGATTCTCTTGAAAATTACTGTTGAATTCAGGAACTTTATAAAATTGATAAACATGAAATCGTTCATCAATTGATCTCCACAATCTTTTCAATAGAAATAACAGAGAAACGCTTCTCAAGAACACTCTAAATATCACAACTACAACAAGAATCAGAAAAAGAAGAACAAAAGGACTAGTCGGAATCATGATTCTGAATCCAAACTTTTGATCGATGAACAAATTTCCGAAATAATCTAAACCAGATTATAATAATAATACAGCTTACGTAAACACAAATTTGAAATAACAGAAACTTTTCCTCTTAGAATTCGAAACAAAGAAGATCATCTTACCTAGAATTCAAGCTCAAATTTTGAATTGAAGAGCACTTCGTCGATTGTTCTGAAATTCATAAATAAGGTTTCAGAACTAGAGAGAGAAAGTAGAGAGAGAGAGAGAGAAAGTAGAGAGAGAGAGAGAGAAAGGCGTCGTGGATTAGCTGTCGATGTTAGGGTTTAATGCTCAAGGACGGCGAAGGCAGGCTGATTCAATCAGTCGAAAACGAGAAGAAAGTAGAGAGAGAAAGTAGTAGGAGGAGAAAGAGAGAATATTTAATCTGAGGAAAGGAAATCCAGGTTGGGAAACGATTACTCCTTCACCTATCGTTCGTTGTTGGCTTACTGGCCAACGCGAATTTATTGGACATTAAATTACGAAAAAAAAGTTGACAATTACCACCCAAATGAATAGTAATTACCTACTTGCCATATATTTTCTTATGACAGAACTACCCTTTTAGAGTTATGGGAGATTATGTTTACTAAATATTAAAATAATTATCAAAGTAGGTTTCTATAGAATTATATATGATTCTTTTTTAATTAATAGTATTATTTTTAGGCCTTATGGCCATATTTAACTTCTATTTGATTTCTATTAACCATTGACGTATATTCGAACAAATATACTTTAAATTTTGTACCATATATTTTTTCCGATAATTTTTATACTAAATCAACCAAAAATATCATTATCTTTCGATTCAATTTAATGTGATGAAAAACCTACAAATCTGATGGATATTTGGAAAATGAAAGAATTAATCTAATTTGATTACCATTCTTCTAAGCTAAGTAGGTATGGCGCCGAAAGTTTTACATTATTAAACTAACTATTTACATTTAAAAATTAAAATCATTTATACACTTCAACTAATATCAATTACTATAATATAATTTTCAAATGATGAGAATCACCTTGAGAAAAGTACTTCTGTTTAATTAATTAAGTTAATTAATTTGTATTACTCTTTTTTAATCTCTTCTCCTTGAGCTTGGTGAAGGAGGATTGAATAGAGGAAGGTGAAGGTAGTTGGTGGGATGAATGCTTTTCTTTTATAATTAGTACTCTCACTTATCAAGATAAAAACAAACCTAACTTTTTTTTAATGTAATCACACGAATAACCCTTATTTTATAAACATACTTCTGCTATATAAATATAGTAATACTATATAATTCCGCATTTTGTTTTTGAATTTTTAAACTGTAAGTCGGATAATGGTCCTAATAGAGAATGCCACAATGGTTCAAATATAGCGATATCCCACAATTTGTAGATCTATTATTTTTCTTTTTTTTTAAGATGCAAATCATTCAAAAATATAAATGAATCCACATCTCAAAACATATATATTTCAGAAAAGCAAGCTACAATGTGAAAGGGGAAATTTCGCCTAATCCATTTACCTCGATCTTTGAATTTCAAGTTATTTAAATTCTAACATGTTTTCGGCATTGATCATACACACCAAGCTTGTCATGTTACGAACACTTACCATGAAGGTGATCTTTTTTATTCGGTTTTATAAATTTTGATGAGTTATTGAGAGCATTCAAGTACAAAATGTATTATCTTATTGTGTTAGAAATTTACCAAGACCTTATACTTGTACATTAATTTAAACCATATCAAAGAGTGCTACCTTTTATTATTTACTTACTATGATATTTCATGCTTACATGGTTTTAAAGTTTGAACTCGTGGGCCAAATACAAGAATATTTAAACCGAAAGGAAGAGAAATTTATACCTTCCATCTACACTTTTGGCTCGTGCATTCACATTTTATTAGTAGTTGGACTAAATCTTATGCCGACGAGAATATTGGAGAATAAAAGTTCTCTCTTTACTAAAAAAAAGAAAAAGAAGAGATCTATAATTTCTCTTACAAAAGTGCTCATAAAAACTAGTATAAAAAATTGAACTTTTGAGGAGTTCTTCAACTTCTTTTGGTTTATTTGTTATGTGATTAGTATCTTCTTTCATCTTTTTTGTTTAAAAATTTAAATAAATATAATAAGAATCTGAATAAATGGGCTTCCAACACAAGCTTTTTAAGTGGAATAGCTCAATAGCTTAGTTCTTTCGGTATTTTGCATGCATATGAGCATCTCTAGTCTAGATGGGTGGCAAAGAGAATAATTACTTATATTCCTGAATTTTATTTTAAAACATTTAAAAATTTAAACAGTCTAGAGACTGCTATAATTCAGTTTTTTTTTTTGTTGAAAGCTATAATTCAGTTTCTACATCTATGATGTATCAAGTGCCAAATGTAACGACATACGTAGATCGTTGTCGACTTCCAAAAAAAAAAAAAGTTTCTACATGCATGATTTGTTCTTTTATTCTTGAATGTTGTATTTTATATTATAAAAATAATACTATATGAAAAACCCTGGCCCGTTCAGTATTTTTATTTCAAGTAGTTAGCAATTTCTCAACAAAAAAGAAAAAGTAGTTAGCAATTATTGTTTTGAGGATTGGAATGGGCCAATGGCCAAGCTTTTTAGACCTCTAAACATGTCAATATGTCATGATAAAACTTATGTTCTATACTCCTTCATGTATAAAACAAAATATTGTGACATTTGATTTCGTACAACATTTTCAAATCGATCATTTTTTATATATCGCAATGGACGATTCCGTCGTTTATAGTCGAAAATAAGAATCACAAGAGGTTTTTCAAAGCAAAAGAGGTCTTTATCTTCTTTAAGTTTAAATATTTCTAACTTCGAATTTTCTTGATTCCTATCAAGATAAGCATTTTCATAAACTGGACTATTTTTATATATTACTCATAAATTCAAATGGAAAATTGGAAAAACCCTAGAAAATATTTTAATTGGGTTGTAGTTTACTCTTCACAGTTGCTTAATTAATATATATTAAGATGGATGTTAAGTAAGTTTGTGGTCATCAAACTCAAAACCAATAATGAGTGGAGAGGACTCATACATATCCTGGATAACTTTTTCATTTTAGTGTTGTACCGATTATACCCATATCTCTACATCAATGTTGGTCCATGATACATGTCTAGTGGTCAAGAAACTAGTCATTTTTCTCAAGCCAGTCCATGTTGTGACTTGTGATGTTTTCCTTTAAGAGTGTCTTTTCTATGTTTTCTATATTTATGTGGTCTTCGATATAGGTTTGTAGGATGAAAATAAAAAACAAATTAGAGAAATGTAACTTTATAGTGCCCACGACTAAAAACGAAACTCAATTCCAGTTTTAAGTTTTGCAGATTAGAACATTTTATCATTCTTTTCACTAGTGACCTCTTGACTCTTAAAATGGTTCATGGAGAGGCCTTTTAACAAAATTGGGGAGGCCTTATAAAACTTCCCAAATAAGATTAATGTAGTTTTCACAACCTAATCAAAATAAATAAAATTAAAGCAATCCTAATTTATATTCAAAAGAATGAATTGAAGCACTAAAAAGGTAGACAAGTCCAAACTATATCCATTTGTTTCCCATTACTGATCAATTATTTCAGTTTGTATTATACATATATCAACAAGGTAAATTTTATGCATAACGTCAACCCACGTCAACAATTAATGTCTCAGCTATTCGGGCCAAATAGCATTTTCCTTCCTGGATTTACCCAAAAAAGCCATACCCAAATTGTGAATTTTATTTTCCTTAGTTTTTGTTGTACCCAATGCAAACATCGTCATTGACATGCTGACTTAAACCCCTAACAAAGAAAGAACCTTATGCCTATGGGGTTGCTAGCTCATCAATGAAAAACTGCAACCCTACTATGTTTTTATCATCACCCTAAACAAATTAGATATATTTTTCGTCCGTGGAAAATCCTTTAGCTTAAGAGGTGCAGTGTGTTCTTTGAAAAAAAAAAAACTAAAAAGAGGTCCAGTATGACAAAACATGGTTTTGGAACCTCACCTTTATTTTTAGTTCGACCCCAAAAAAATTTGAGCACAAATCTGAGTGAGAAGTCATTGTATATGTGTTGTTTTTAGTTCTCGCAATTTTCCAGTCCTAACTCTAGAAATTACAATTTTATTTATTTATTTATTTCTTCATGGGAAGGAGAGTTCTAGATTTTTGTATGATAGGCTTGCTGAAGGATCAAACCCAACCACAACCTAATTCTATAAAATGAAATCTATTGTTCCCACCAAACCCATAATTTGGACAGCTCAAATCCCAAATCTTGAAGATGCATGTTTCAACCCATGAGTTATGCCCTAGATCTTACATTTCATGCTCGTTGATAGTTTTTTATTTGAGAAAACAGTTTTATATTGTTTATCAAATTACAAGCTGGAACCACCATTAATACACTTCAAAATAACAGCTAGCAATTTCAAAACAAATGGTCTCTTATCCTTCATATTTAATACTATAGTAAATTCAATTTAACAGACATTAACTTGAAATTTTTTTCCTAACGAGTCATTGACAAAATTGAAGGAGTGTGTTGCTCCTCTTAAGAGGTTAAGCACCCTTCTCCAATGAGGCCTTTTAAAACCGTGAATTTCAGGTGTGCCAAAGCGGACAGTATCGCTAGCAGCTCAAAAGTCTGGTCCGCACCATCCTATAACAATATGTATGTATTTTGTTGGTTTGTTAGATTTTTGGGAATTTGAATATAATTTCTTACCGATCACTTAAAAATAAACGGTTAAATAGGATAAATATATTATCTATTACCATCTTATTTATTATATTGTTATTTTTATATTACTATTACATATAGTTTCTTATATTATATGGTTCTTGAGATTTTTTTTACTATTTAACTCTAACTATTTTCAAACGCATCTAAAATTTATTTTTGTTTAGAGATTCCACATAGTTTCAATACCTTCACTAGCTAATTTTATAAAGAGCAATTTACTAGTATTTATTTTTCGGTTAAACCTACTTATCTCTATTTTTTTGTGCTTAAAATGATGGTTGCTTTAGTGTGAATCCAATCAAGAATAAATTAATTAATGGGATTATTGTGGTTTTGTGCACAAAGTGGTCGTAATTAGTGCTTTTATGGAGATGAGTTGATTAGATTAATTAATCTTTTATTAAATTTGGATTAGTTTTTTTTGTGGGCTTGTGGCTAATGATGTGTTCCAAGGGGTGTATAGTCAATCAACAAAACTTACTAATCTCTATATTCTATAGAGCCAACATATAATTATAATGTTAATTGTAACACTAATTAATTAAAACCAGTTAATCATTCCATCCTTAAGGATCTTCTTAGTTAGCATAACACGTGCAAAAAACGCGTAACCATAAACATGTGGATTGATTGCACGTTTGATGCTTAATGAATGCCAGAAATCAATTTGTGATGGCATTTTTTATACTTCATTATTATATGTGAGTTACTGAAATCACAAGAGCACGGAGCGCCTAATTAGTTTACCCCATATAGAAAAGAATATACTTTTGTGAAGTTAGTAAATTACATTATTACAATGAGAAAGAGTTTCTACGCTTAAAATCTAATGCTTAAAAAATACTTTTAATTTATTTTTATACGGTTCATAGTTGAATAGAGGACAAGATCTTACTTCAAAACATCTACGTGCCCAAAGAAACCCAATTATGAAGCTTCGACAAAGAACTGCTTCCTCTCAGTTAATTGTGCATCCACTCCAAAAATCCAGATTCCACAATATCAGAGCTTATTGGGTAGAATTCGTTGATTGATTTTGTGTTTAGGTGCTAACGGTGAACAGTTAACGTACGATTGTCTATTATACTCAATTTCGGTTCTTTCAAAAAATAATTTGGAGTTCTTAGGTTCTTTATAACAGGTCATTCCATTGCATCCTTAACAAAAGAAAAAAAAAGGGTTATTCCATTTTGGAGCCAATCAAGGGTGATACCTACCACAGTACATGGGCCCAAAAATAAGGAAATTGTAATAACAAAGTAAGACATCTTTAACAAAGAATACATAAATCAGAGTCATAATTCTCCTGAAAAAATAACTTCAAAGACTTTTTAACTTATTCATTTGTGCTAGGACTTTTTGAGACATCAACAATGACTTATAACTTTATTTTGGAATTGCTTATTTTCTCATTTAGTGCCCTAATTGTGGATTTGTGATTGATACCTGTTTAGGCTATATTATGAAGATATATGATATAGATCTCAAGAACAAACCCAAGTCTGTATAATTCAGAGCAAACTAAATTTCGCTAGAAATAATTAAGTGGTCCTAATATAATGAGAATATAAGTTGCCATGAGAACCAATGTTATAGGTCATGGAAGGAACCCTAATAACCATAAAACTAGTTTTGATAACTATAAAAATGAAACCGAACCCATAATATCCATTCGGCGACCTCTTATATTTTGGAGAGGCGGAATTTGATAGCATATAAACCCATGTACCCAAATTACCAATTAGAGACAGGAATTCCTCATTTTCAAGATATTAGTAGTTTCTTGCAAGTCCAAAAGTTGGAAAAGGTATTAATCAAGGTGTATAATTTTGACCCAACAAAATGACTCTTTAGTCAAATAAGAGAAATTAAAATTCATAGGTCAAAGAAGAACATCCTTCTGTTTGATGATTGTCATAAATGTTATCAGTTCGTTCACATTTCAACCAACTCATTAAGTTATGAAAAAAAAGAAAATTAAACTTATGAGCTCTAAGGAGCAGGCGAGCATCCTAGTTCACTTCAAGGGGATAATCTATTTTTCACTATTACAGTTCAATGGATTGCGCATAGTAGCTAAGGTGGTGACTACAAGCGTCGCGCCCATAAAACTTCTTCATATTAATGGATCTCTTCCATTGTGGGATATTATTATAAACATTCGCTTTTATTTGAACAAATACTCTTTAAGATTCAAATTCTTTTCTTAAGGGTTCTACTTCTGCATACATCTAAGATATGTCATGTAGTCAACAGTTGGTAGTCCAAGTGGTTATGTCCAATATCAATAACCATAACCAATTATCGTTACCAATATTACTTCACCAACTAGCAATGGTTCCTGCCACTTGCTCAGTCAAGCCAATTCTCCATAGCTTAGGACCAACACCAAATATGAATAATTCCCAAATCAAAATGGGAAGTATGCATGGTTGAGCCCCAAGGAAGAAGTGCATATTGCTTTAATGGAGTTCATGAAATGGAAGCAGAGATATTTGTATCCTGTTTATGCACGAGCTGTTCGAGCGAAGGAGAAACATTTACTTACTGGCTTGATGTTTCTAGCGGAAGTAAATCTAATGATGCTGTCGAAAGTGATGAATCGACTCGTCATGCAACGCCTTAACTTTATCTTCGGTTAAATATCAATGACTAAACACCACGAAAGCATAAAACAGATATGAACTTCATTATAAATTAAGCAGAAGACTACATTTTCTAGTTTGATCAACATAACCCAGTTGACATAAAAGAGGAAATGAAAATATATGTTTCTCCAAGATTTGGTATTAAAACATAAGAAAAGTGAAGGTTCAGTACTCTGGTCAAAATCATTAGAGATTCACCGCATAAACAAATGAAGTCTGAAGGTGAGTGCTGAAGACACCTATAAAGAGATCTTCAATTGCTGTCTAGCCTTTTAACCTATCGAAAATGGTGTGTTCGAAACATTCTGCATCAAAGAAAACAAAAGATGGGAAATCTCACACAAACGAGGCCCCGAAAATAAGTTGGAATTCAAGAATTTCAAATGACGGTCATTTATATTAATCACAACAAGACTGACGTGTTTTCGGCAAGTGAAACCCATGTCTAACCTTGAATATCCATAGCTGTTTCTTACGGGTCTTGAGGTTCTGGTCGAAGGTTCATAATTTGAGACAATACAAGCTTTGAGAGTCCTGAGATCGCGTCTTGAACTTGATGATCTTCATCTTCTCTATTACTTGACCATGTTCTCCCGTACTCCCCGGCCATGACTCTCGTTTTCCTTGACGTTTCAAGAACTTGTTCAAGATCAGATTGCGCTAATGGCCTTGGTGTCTGTTACAAGCAACAAAAGCAAAAAGAGAAACATATCAAGTTTGTGCGAGGGATAAATTGTAATCTTGAGCCCCAGCCAGTGGCTGAGTAATTGGGATAGACCAATCCACCAGGTAAGTCGCGGATCAGATTTGGGGTAGCCCGACCTAATCCCATGTAGAGTCCCCCATGTTAGATATTGTGTACAAAACTTTGAATCATTGGAGTTCAATTTGAATTGTTGAAGTAGAGTTGTTGAAAATTAGGTTCAGTTACTCCGTAAGAATCATGGATCAACCTCTGTCCGACTCCAAGCCAAATTCCACATGGCTTAGCCCAAATAGTAACAACAAAGAACTAATAATAACACGAAAGAGATGAAAAATATAATGCGTATAAAAGTTGGGGATGTGTACTGACATTTGAACGCTTCCCACTTTTCTCATCGTTTAGAAGATCCCGGACAGGAAAATAAGCTGCTTTCTTACAGAGTTCAAGAAGATCTGAACCAGTATATCCCTCACATAAACTTGATATACGATCGTAGTCGATGTCCTCTTCTACCTTTTCGCCCTTCAAAATAACCTTCAATATTTTGACTCTCTCACTACGATCAGGTACCCCAATCTCAAAGGCCTGGGGAAGACGCCGAAGTATTGCTTCGTCAAGTTCGGAAGGTCGGTTAGTTGCAGCAAGGACCATAACCCGAGCACTCTCTACATTAACAAAAGTAGCATACAAATTAAAGGAAGAAAAGCTCAGTTTTCATCTTATGAACTTAATTTGTATTATGTACTGTAAGATAAAATAGGGTGTTTGCTTACGATCTGTGGTGAAACCATCCCATAAAGCCATGAACTCAGTTTTCATGTTAGCCATTGCCTCATGGTCAGTACTTCGACGTTGCCCCAGGAAACTATCAACCTCATCAATGAATATAATTGCTGGTTGGAGCTTATGAGCCAAGCTGAATACAGCAGCGACTGCAAAATTTTAGCGAACTATTAATAATCTCAGAAATCTGCATCTCTGACGCTCTCTCAAGTTGTGCTTCATCTCAAAGAAATATACTTGATAGCAGTCTATTCATTTCCACGAGTTCCCTAGAAGCGATTCCATGCGGAAGAAGAGAAGCATATCCCTTGGAAATGTTTGAATTGTCACACTTTTAAGTCAATGGGGTCACATATTGTCGAAATAAAAATTTCAATCGAACTACGGAAAGTAGCAAATTTTATAAAGTCCACCTATTTCCACGAAAATGAAGGTTCTGTCGAACACAAAATTTTTTAAGAACTTGGGAATGATGATTATAAGCATTTAAATCTTTAAAATCATATTTTTGATGTAATCTACATTGCTTTGAGGAATTCCTTCACTTTTTACATTAAGAGTAACAAATATAAGAGAATCTGTAATTTACTTGATGATCAGAACTTACCAAGTTTTTGAGCATCACCGAACCATTTGCTCATCAAATTAGAGACTCTAACATTAATAAATACAGCCCCAGACTCCCTGGCTATAGCTTTTGCAAGCATTGTCTTTCCCGTTCCAGGCGGTCCATACAACAAAACTCCTTTTTGAGGACTAAGAAGCTTTCCGCCGAATAATTCAGGCCTTCGGAGAGGAAGGATAACCAGTTCAATTAGTGCTTGCTTTACATTCTCCAACCCACCAATTGTATCAAACTCGACGTCAATGTGATCAGGGTTGATCACGTCACAAGCTATAACATCCTGCAAGTTCATAAAAGAAGTCAAACACCATATTGATATAACAATAGTTGCCATTGTTTATTTCCCAAGATCCATTCTTGATGCCTTTTAAAAGATATCTATCTCAACATGAATACACTCACAGCACCACGTAGCATGTTCCTTAGATTCTTTAGGGGATATTACCGATAGAGAGGAACATACCCTTAGATTCGTTAGGGGATATTGCCCATATAGAGGAACATACCCTTTTTTAATACAATTTTGGCAGCCTCGGGTGAGGCTGCAGTTGCAGCGTGGCTTCATTTTGCACTTCCATTGAGCTTTGTGCGGCGGCAATTTTGGGTGATTTTTTTCATGTCAATTTTCGACGTGGTATCAAACTCTTTTGACTACACTTCAACTATTTTCATGCTGCGATCTCGCAAACAATTTGTGAGCACTTTCAACCAAGCTTTTGCTAATAATCTTTGGCAACATTTTGATGGCACAACGCATTTGCGGACAACTCCAATGACATCTTATGGGCACTTTTAACAACAGTTTTGACGTCATTACAGGCGACTCTTTTGCATGCGTGTTGGGTGGCACTGTATGCTTATTTGTTATCGATTTTTTAGCATTCACAATTTCACTTATATGACCACTTTCAACCGTTGTTGGATGGGCCGTTAGTAGCGTTGTTGAATAGGCTGTCAAAAGCATTGCCAATGTTTCCCCACAAGCGCCATAGAATGTGAATGCAAAAGCACCAGCAAATAGGCCTTCAAAAGCGTCACTAATGGTGAATGCAAAAGTGCCTAGCTCCCTCATTTGATACGGTCCTAGTTCCATTATCTACCACTAATCAGCCCCCTAATTTTGAGACTTGGAATATAAGAAATCTTATCTAAATTCACACCCCAAATGAACTACAACCTACACCTATTCCCAACAGTTAAAAGAAAAAAATTTCAATAGAAAGAAAAGGTCATAAATTTAAACACAAACCCTAACTTCTTCAAAGATACCTAACAAAGACAGCTAACTATGTTCCTGAAAATCAGAAATTTACTACTACCCATTTCATGAAATCGATAAATTCAAATAGAAACATACGAAATTTGCTAACTTGACAGAAAAAATCAGTTTAGAGAGAGAAAATCAGTGAAGAGAGAGAGAGAGAGAGAGGAATACTATAGTAATAGTATATAGTACCTCGTAGGAATTGGTATTAATGAGAGGACGTCCTAAACGCTTTGAGATTTCCTTTTTATGTTCCAAAGCTTTCTTGGTAGATTCTCGATTTGGGTCGAGCTGACGAAGACCAATGAAGAGAACCAAGGTACTTAAGGCAGCACTTGCAGCGTATAAGATTAGCTCTTGAACCAACTTCGTTTCTGTACCTCTACCCATCCTACGTACGCCCTTTTTCTCTGATCAAGTACTTTCAGATTGTTAGGTTTTGATTCTCTCTCTCTCTCTCTCTCTCTTGTGTTTATTTATAAGGCCTGAAACAAAATGAAGTTCTGAAGAGAGAAAGAGACGAAACGATTAGATTTTCCATCTTCTCTTTCTTCATCCACACGGTAAAATTAGCGGTGAAGTGAATGTTCTGACAGGCCGGGCCGTTGGGCCCAAATGTGTCGGTCCATTTGTTTGGTGAGCAACGGTCTGTCTTTTTTGGTTTTAGCTTGAGCCGAAGTCAGGCCAATAAGTGGTTGTTTGACTAAGGTGTCGTTTGGAAACCAAAAGTAGAGGTACTTTTGTTTGTAATGGAAGTTTTTTTTGCATTAAAAAGTTTCAAAAGAATATTTGACAAAAATGTTACTTATAAAAAAAGTCAAAAAGTTGGTTTCGTAATTCAATTTACTTTTGATAATTTTATTTTTCTTTCAAAAAGGCTAGGTGAACCGCCCAAAAGGGAACCACCCAAACCGCCTGAGAGAGGAACCCACGTTTCTCTCTCCTCACGGTGGTGGTGGATAAGGTACGTGAGTGATAGTGACGGAGTTATGGTGGTGGTAAGGTGGTGGTGGTGGTCTGGTGATGGTGGTAAAAGTGGTGGATAAGATATGTAGGTGGTAATGATGGAGGTATGGTGGTGGTGGTGATGGTGGTAAAGGTGGTGGATAAGATATGTAGGTGGTAATGATGGAGGTATGGTGGTGGTGGTGGCGGTGAAGGTACCGTGGTGGTGGTGGTGGAGATACGATGTGGTTGTTGTCGAGGTGTGGTGGTGTATGGTGGTGGTGGTACGAAGGTGGTGGTTAAGGCGTGGCGGTGGTAGTTGAGGTAGGGTGGTGGGGGAGGTGCAATGCTTGTTGTGGTGGTGGTGGTGGGGGTAGAATGGTATAGTAGAGGTTTAGTTGTGGTAGTGGAGCGGAAATAGACAAAAAAAAAAATCAGTCAAGTAAAATTCATGCATGTCTAAAAAAAAGTTACTTTATTTTAAAGTCAAAAGTTAAAAATTTGAACTTTAAAAGAAAGTCAAATTTTAATTAAATGAAGTCTGTAATTTTTGCGTACCAAACTAACTTTTTGACTTTTCTACTTAAATAAGCAGAAAAGTAACTTATTTTAATGATGCCAAACGACACCTAAATCGTCAGTCGAAGTCGAGACGATTATTCGAACGACTGACCTGGTTCGGCCCGGTTTGGTTCGATTCATCGATTTAATCGAGCACAATGTCATTTCATTGCACAAAAAGTAAATTTCTTATTCTTGATTAGGATTCTTTTCCTTTCTAGTTTAACACTTTTAAACGTTATTAAATTATTATTAGAGTTAATTCCTATATGGCCCCCTACTTTGTGACCAGCTTCCTTTATGGACCCCAAATTTCTGTAAATTCAAATATGACCCCCTATTTTCATGGAAATGTCATAACTACCCTTCCCATTAATATATTTTCAAAATAAAATTAAAAACAAAAACCTAAATTCCACCTCACTTCCCTCTCCACCACTCATCTCTCTCCACGTCACCTCTCTCCAACTCACCTCTCTCTCTCTCTCTCCAAGTCAGCACTCTTAAAAAAAAAAAAAAAAAAAATTTTCACTCACCTCTCTCTCTCTCTCCAATCAGCACTCTCATGAAGGTCGCCGGCCGGAAAATTTTCCGGCCGGCGACCTTCATACTTAAAAAAAAAAAAAAATTGTTTTTTTTTTCACTCATCTCTCTCTCTCTCTCTAAAAATTCCGGCGAAGGGGGTTTCCCTTCGCCGGAATCTGGTCTGTTCTTCAACATATTCATTACTATAATCAAAATTCCTCTTCCATTAATCAACCCATTTTTCCATTCTCCAACATATTCATTACCATTTCTCCATACATATCTACCTTGACCTTCCTGTAAATTTCTTTTCCATAAACCCTCATAAAAATCACCATTAACATAACTTTTCTGACCATACCCATGTTTCCGATCAGAAATCCATGATCCACGATAAGTATCACCATCTGAACCAATAAAAGTACCAAATCCATCCATTCTACCAGATTTAAATTCACCTTCAAAAGTAGCTCCAGATGGCCAAGAAAACTTACCCTTACCTGAAGCTTTACCTTTTCTCCAATCACCTTCGTACATACAACCGTCGATCCAAAGATATTTTCCGGTACCGTGAGGTACGTTACCTACGAAACTTCCTGTATAGATATCTCCGTTTGGAAGAACTTTTTCTACGTTGTTTGAGCTTGTTGATTCAACTGTAGCTGATATTGTTCTAACTAGGGTTTTCGTTGTTGTTGTTGTTGTTGTTGTTGTTGTAGGGGTTACTCTTCTTATACTACCAGCTTGAGATCTACTTCTTCCTGCAACAATAAATGGTGGTGGAACAACTAATAACAAAGGTTCAGTTTCAGTTTCTCTCTCTATTTCTTCTTCGTCTGATTTCTTCTTCTTGTTGCTATTACTATAATCTTCGTTACCTATTGATTCTCGCATCTCTTTGTTGAAGAACAGACCGATTTGGTATGTTCTGTTGAAGAACAGGCCGATCTGGTCTGTTCTTCAACAGACCAGATTCCGGCGAAGGGAAACCCCCTTCGCCGGAATTTTTAGAGAGAGAGAGAGAGATCAGTGAAAAAAAAAAAATGTTTTTTTTTTTTTTAAGTATGAAGGTCGCCGGCCGGAAAATTTTCCGGCCGGCGACCTTCATGAGAGTGCTGATTGGAGAGAGAGAGAGAGGTGAGTGAAAATTTTTTTTTTTTTAAGAGTGCTGACTTGGAGAGAGAGAGAGAGAGGTGAGTTGGAGAGAGATGAGTGGTGGAGAGGGAAGTGAGGTGGAATTTAGGTTTTTGTTTTTGTTTTTAATTTTATTTTGAAAATATATTAATGGGAAGGGTAGTTATGACATTTCCATGAAAATAGGGGGTCATATTTGAATTTACAGAAATTTGGGGGCCATAAAGGAAGCTGGTCACAAAGTAGGGGGCCATATAGGAATTAACTCTTATTATTAACTAATTTCAACAAAAATAATAATTTATTATTGACTTAAGATAATAAAGATAATTCGGAACTTATTACTAAAGTTTAGTATTTCTTACTCTCTACTTCTATATATCATATATATTTAGTATGATAAATAACTTAGGGTTTAGACGGTTCGGCTTGGGCGGTTTCTAAAAACCCAAGCCGAAGCCAAACCAAACCGATTTGAGTTGTTCAGTTTTCTGGTCGAATCGAGTCGAAGAGTGATCGGCTCACCCAAAAACTGACCAATCCGGTTCGACTTGGTTTGGTTCGGTTTTTGCTCACCCGTACGTTTGGACTTTGAAGCCCGTCAAGTGAAGGCATGGTGCTAGGGGTGGCAATGGGTACCCGTTTATCCGAGAACCGAACCGACCCCGAGTCTTAATGGGTAGGTACTGGGTATAGGTTTTAGATCTATTAAGGAAATCGGGTCTTAAATGGGTATACCCGAAAGGACCCGACTAGGAGGCGGGTCCTTATCGGGTATATCCGCCGGGTACCCGACGGGTAATGGGTACCCGAGATAATACGAAATAATACCCTAGATTATATAGTATTCTTGTACGTCAGGGTTTTTCTCACCAAGTTACCAACTCACCAAGTTATGAAATTTCTCAAATCCTCTTTTCCTTGGTTGAAAACTAATTTATAAAACACAAAAGTGAGCGAGTTAATATAACATAAAGGTTCATTTCTTCTTTCTTGATTCCCCTAATCTCTAATCTCTTATACTCATCAACTATTGTACCCGAGATATTTGCTTATTTAAGGATCTTTGTCGTTTATGATATTTCTTTTCACTAGATTCATGCAAATTCTTCCACTTTAAGAAATATTTGATATACTTTTGTGAATACCCAATGAGTACCCGATACCCGATGGGTACCCGAGAATTTTAAAGGTTCCGGTTCTGGATCCTTTGATTGAGGTACCGGTACCGGAACCGTCAAGAACCGAAACCGTTACGATTTATAGGTTCCGGTTCTGGATAGTTAAATACCCGAACCGGAACCGACCCGTTGACACCCCTACATGGTGCTCACCCCTACATTTGGACTTTGAAGCCCGTCAAGTGAAGGCATGGTCCGTTAAGAGGCCTTATTAGGCTGCAATGTCGTGCCCTATACAGCACGGAGATGGATTGGGTGCCCATCTAAATCCGGTGTTGTGGGTCGGGTATTAGATTACCAGGGTATATTCCAGGCCTACGTAAAATATAGGAGTGAAGTAAATGTGGAGTATCCCACATGGTCCGGCCATTGCACTGACTATGTTAACTGGTCTCTTTGGGGTTGGCTATGATGGGATGGCCCATTAGGTCGTGCCTACTAATGGGCAAGGTTACTTTTGTAACTACGACATTCACCGAGACTTCCTCAACATACGGTGCTGCGGCAATATCAAATAGGATAATATCGAATAAAAAGCCCAAATACGATATTAACCGACCCCAAAATCTCATATGGGCCAGACTCGACTTCTGAAATCCACAAGATACCAGAATGAGAAGCTTCTTAGCCATCAACACATACTACAAGAGGATTCTGATCTTGTTTAATCAATTGTTCTCTATTAGGCGTCTGCATGTGGGATGAGTTTTGTTCTTCCAAGCTAGCCCAAGCTCGCAGATAAGGTGTTGATCTTTTCTCCGCTTTTAGTCTTTGACAATTTGTTTCTCCATATTAACCCTAATAAATTTATGAATCGAAACATTCTTGGAGAAGCTAAATAAGGAATTAAAGAGAGCTTTCATGAAATCTTAGATTCTTTATCTGGTTGTATACATAAACCTTAGGAAAATCATGAATCCTTATCAGAACACAACATCAAGGAATTTGTTTACACCGAAAATCAATTTTCACTCAAGGCAAACCACCTTCCTCAATGTTTTCTTCTATTCTTTCCATCTTCATCTTCATTCAAGTTCTCTAGTTCATCTGATTGATTTTTTCGAACTTCCCATCCTCGAAGTTCATCTCTTGATTGATTTTGTGCAGATGGCAGCTCCATCTTCTCTACTTTCTTCTTCTCCTATGGAATTTAATGGTTTCAAAAGGCGAAATTGGATATAACAATAACAATAGAATAACTTGAACGGAAAAGATACAAATTTTGAAGGAGAAATACCTTCCTGGAGAAACCGCGATGACCCTGAAAATGAACATTTTTCTTTTTTGTTAATTCGTTGAATATTTGAAAGCCTTGAAGATCTCCGTTACGTATGCTTGCTTCAAGCTGCCAATAATAGGTTGATTACAACCTTACACGATATAAAGCGAAGGGAAAAATGGTATCGTATTCTCGTATAAGATTTGGTTTCATTTTACCTGAATGTGAATTATGCATAGGACAATGCTAGCAATCGGAAGCCAACTCTCTTCGGGCGAGAGAGATAAGTTTGTCCTGTAAACATGTGAGCAAGATCAGATGTTAGTCTCATTCGAAGCCTCAGTAGTGGGGCTCGGGCCTCTGCCCAGGCTGGGACGGGACAAAACGAAGTTTGAACCTAACCAAATTTTCTCCGAGCCACTTGTGAGGTCAATAACAAGTGGGCGGGTGAGAATAGGTTACATTTTCAATACTTAATCACTTATAGTTCCAACATAATTAGGGTTACTCGGTTCAAGACTTACGTGAAAAGAAGAAACCCAATGAAATTGCAAACTTTTCTATGCGTAATTGAATAGATAAAGTTGACTTGCAAGATTGTAACATATGGGCATAAAAGGATCAAATGCAAGGAAGTTAAGTTCCAGACAGATCATTAACATTATAAAGAGTAATCACGATTATGCGTAAGGTAACAAAAAAAAAACTAGTGTGAATTATAGCGTAGTTAGACGCATCATGCATGAGGAATCTATTCCACCCAATATATATATATATATATATATGTATATACATGCTTGTTCTTCCCCTTTTTTTTCCTTCGTCGAGCCATACAGCATGACGGCTGTACCGCCTTAGATTCTCCAATTGAGGGAGCTTAATGTGGGGACGAAACGACTAATTGATCACCTCTTCTGATGACTCCATCAATGGGCAAAGGACGAATAAATGGGATTTCGGTGCTTCCTCTTGATAGAGGCTCTGGTCTACTTCTCTCACTCTTTCACCTTCTTTCTCAAGTCGTAGCGAGTTTTTTCTTACACTCTCAAGATTCGCTTCATCTCCCACATTACAATCAGTAGCGGAAAAAAAGGGACAAAGCGTGCCACCTCGCCTAACTCGTTGCCCTTACCGGGTAAGGGAAGTTTTATAAGGCCTCCCCAATTTTGTTAAAAGGCCTCCCCATGAACTATTTTACTTGCTAAATTATCACTAAGGGGAGGCCTTTTAACAAAAATGAGGGGGCCCTATAAAATCTCCCACCGGGTAATATGACGGTAGCCGATTCATCTAGCCCTAACCATCCATCCTGAGTCTTCACAAGAAGGGGACTATGTGTGACAAAAACTAGCAAATTTGCATCTCTTAAAGCTTTGAAGATGACAACAATTATCACTTGATTTTGAATTATCTCACAAAGACCTAGTTCTTTTGCAAACCATAGTCTAAAAATTGCAGTTTTAAGATATCCCAAACCCCTCGTATGGAGTTATAAATTCAAATTAGAATAACACTAGAAGAACTTGAAAAGGTATAGCTAATGAAGAAGAAGAAGGTAATACCGAATATAAGGAGCCAAATATACGATTGAATACACTGCATACCGTTGACTACCAGTATCCAGCCAAGCAAAAATCCAGCTCTATTCAAAAAATCAAGATACACAATCAATCATCAGTAAATGGGTACCTCAAAAAGCCCTAACCTAGAGAGAGAAAGTATATATATATATATATAGAGAGAGAGAGAGAAGAGAAGCAAATAAGAAAATCTAACTAACCAGCCAATTGAAGTAAGGAATGAAGCTAATGATACCCATAACCGCAAACCTAGCATCAGTAGTGTTAATAGCTGAACCATTATCTTCCTCGTCAGGAGGACCATTTGAAACTGGAAAAAACAAAGAATTAAGCATACAAGCTCCAATTGCTATTGCAAATGGCGCATCTTGTGAAAACTCAGCTTTACATTTAAAACTTCTTCTGTTCTTCCTCCACTATATATAACCCACAAAACAAACTAAATTTAGGGTTTTTCAAAATTAGAAGATTGAAAATAAAAATGAACCGGTTTCTAGGGTTTACCTGATTGAGTTTGGGTTTTATAGTAAGAGCTTGAAGACTTGGTAATGGAGGTCGAAGAATAGGAGGTTTGATCGAGACCAAAACCTGAGACGTGATCATGGCGATGACTAACTTGCGCCAAATGGGTTCATTTCTAGTAGAGACCAGAGAGAGAAGAGAGAGAGGGGGAGGAAAAGTAGGTAACGATTCTCGAGTGTCTCAAAATTTTGGGAGAGGTGCCATTACTTTGGGTTGTACCGATCGGTGAAAACCGTTGCTAATGAAGGGGTGTCATCATTGAAAAACGACGTTTCTTAGACCACGGTATATTGGTTTTTATGACGGTATGTATGTATGTATGTAATGGGCTTAATTGTTTAGATTAGGGCCCAAGCTCACATATTCCTCGCCATCATCTTCTCCTACCACCACCACCACTTTTTCTTTACAATAAATCAGAGATGAAAATCCAGACATATTCTAGACATACATCCTATGTGGCTTGTTATGTTTTTGATGAATGTTTTTGATGATTTAATTAACTGGACAACGAATCACGGCAACCACATAGGATGTATGGAGTATGTCTAGATTTTCTTGTTCTCTATCACTATTGATGCAGTAAATGGGAGCCCAAGTAAATGGGAGCCCAAGTGGTGTGACTCGGTTGTAATTGCTCATATTAAAGTTCTTGTGACAAGACAAATTCATCAAATGTTTTACAGTGAGGTTCATGACATTAACAATAAACAAAACTCTAAAACCAGTAAATTTCCATCAAATCTAATCGAATTTTATTAATTCCCCAAAACTTCAGTAGTACTTAATTACAATTATTTGTTTAGTATGATCACATCTACAACAAGAAAATTAAATCCCAAAATTTCAATCAAGATCTAAAATCCCCAAATTAGAAAACCCAAAAACTAAAGAATCATCATTTCAGCATCATCTTTCGTCTAAGTGTTCTTGATGATGCTTTTGAAACCAAATACCCAACTCCCAAACACATAACCCAAATTCCCACATCCACCGCCCATTTCCCACCTTCCATTTCAATCTCTTCTTCTTCTTCCTCTTCATCACCGTTCGACGATCCAGTTTCCATCTCACAACAACAATCACAACTACCTTCTGATGTTTCCATCATTTCTGTATTTTCTCTCTCTATAACTTCTTCTCTCTCTTCTGGTATTTCTTCCAGAACTTTCACTATTTTCCTTC
>BEHA01050309.1:909956-937246 GCA_002897215.1 Eschscholzia californica subsp. californica | reverse complement strand
CTCTCTCTCTCTCTTTCTGCTCAAACTCTCTTTCGCTCTACTGTAGACTAGATGAAGAAGATCTTTATTTTTCTAATGAAGACCCTAGCAAATGTAGTCTGGCCGCCCTTCTCTGGCATGAAGAGATGGCGGGGAATTCCGGATTTTTTCCTTTCAAAATTGTTGATGCTGGGGAGATTTTATAAGATGCTTTGATTAACCTTAAAAAGAGATGTAGCCCAAGCCCAATAGCCCACAACTCAGCATTGTTTGTGTATGTCCATTTGATTTGACAATGGTGGGCCTACTTGGAATCTTTATATAGGATTCAGCTTTTGTATTGGCCCGATTATTTTAGCTTGGCTTCTTACGCTTTGTCATTGATCGATGCATTCTTTGTAGTTTTCATGGCCGACCTTTTGTTCCCATATTCTTTGCCAAATCAGCTACAATTTATTTCATGGTTTTTCATTCTGCCCGTAATTTCTCGACTATGATTGTTAGGCATCTAAGAAGCTTCTAATGTTCCTCTCCAAGAGTTTCCCACTCCTTGTTTTAGGGAAATTTCGTCATGGAAAACCTCCTGTTTTCTCTTTTTAGTAAACTTAACATTGATGGCTCTTCTTAATTCTTGACAGTGCAGGTATGAGAGCTGTGTGGTAAATAGGTTGAGATGACATTTTTCTTGTGGCTTTTGCACACCATGTAATGAACTATAGACACTGCTTTGATGGACATATTTGGTTGATTTAATAGTCAAAAGTTGGGGGGAATCCCAACTTCTCTTACATATATTCCAATAAGATAGGGGTTAAGTTTTGAGGTCCATTTTAACCATTAGTATGACTTAGCTGGCTACTTTTGTAGGGCCATTATTCAAAAGTCACCATTGATAGTGTTTTGATAAGGTGATGTAATGTGATGGCTCTACTTTGAGTGGAAATAATAAAGTCTATATGGCTCTAAAGGAAGACAATGAGCAAGAGATGAATGATTGTGTAGGAGGGACGAGACTACATACTCTCTTTATGATGCTTACCATTGAAATTTGAACTTTAGAATCTTATCCCACCATGACAAAAACATGGTGGATGAAAACAAAAAATAATATATACATATATAATATATTGTATACATGTTCAACAAAAAAAAAAAAAAAAAATATTGTATACATATATTTATACTATTAAAAGAAACTAAATTATTTTATTACAGAAAAAGGATAATGCTCATAGGTCATTTCTACTCCCTTGTAGAGCTTAGAACTAACCATATATAAGTTAACAAATCAACTTTTATCACAATCCACTCCCTTGTAGTTTTTTTTTTTGAGAAATTACTCCCTTGTAGTTGAAATGCATGATTTCAATATAAAATCGTGAAAATATAACAAGGAAAAAAGCATTTTAGTATATCAATTTTTACAAGAATTAAGTTCAATATAAAGATTACTAGACACAAAAGAATACTTTAATGTTCTTCTGCCCAAATGATGTATCTAAGAAATATAATATAATGTAAATGAGCAAAACGGTGTTCCGAAATAGTTTAGGAAATGAAGAAAACAAAAAGTCTAAACCCATTTGTATTTTTATATTTCTAACCAGAGCAAATAATTGAGATATAACTAGCTAGGTTAGCAAAAAAATATTCTATATTTTTTTTATGTTCATGTCACGTGCAGAGTCCTTTTGTCTACTTAATGTGATGGTCAGAGTACTTTGTTAAGATTCAAATCTTAAATTATCAAAATTGACAACTCTCATTTTTAAAAATTAAAATAAAATAAATACTTGCTAACATTCTCTAAACATAAACTGTCTTTCTCCTTTAACGAGTTACATAAACCAACCAGACATATGGGTTTAGTGCACAATTTTTGTGGTCATGAGATCGAATCTTGTTGGAAGACAAACTGTGTCATAGTTTATCTCATGTAATTAAAATATAAATTAGAGTTATTCAAATATTATCTGAACCATCTGATTCAAACTAGACCAAATCTATCCTATCGGTTCTTTTGCCAAACTAAATCACTAGATTAGCTTGATTAGAAATTATCCAAACCTACTAGATTGGCTTGATTCACTGTGGGTTGGTTTATATTTCACATATACTTTTTAAAATTCGAAATATTATTTAATCAAAATACTCTAAACCATGGCATATAATATAATCACTCTTAAAGTGCAATGTAAAAAAAAAGTGAGAATAGATGAGGCAGGACCGTGGGTTGGGGGCTTCCAACATAACTTAAGGGCGCATGTAAGAATTTAGGAGGGAAAATCTTGAATGCACCCAACCCCTCTTCTTCTTTTTCACGCTGATATGACAAAGGATCGTTGACAGACTTTCGTTGTAAAAGAAGGTTGATGTTTTGAAAAAATAACAAAATTTTCCAAAACTTCCAAAATATTTGTGTGCATTAAAACTTCTGTTTCTCCTAACCCACCACCACTTCTTCTCTTTACGGTGACAAGAATCGTGGTCATCCGTCATCGACAACCCTTCAATTTTCTTTGATCTTCTTCTACTTCTTGTGGTGATGATGGGAGCCCGGGAGGAGATATTCTAGTTGACGATTCTCACGAGCGACCTTCTTGAAGAGAAGAAGAGGGGCTAGGAGCATCCAAGATTTTTCTACTATTTTGAATACCCAAGAGATTGTTCTGAAGCCCGAATTTGTGACTTAACTAAATCGTGATACAAAACAAATTTCTTTCTAGGTGGAACGTTCACATCAAGTTATAAGATTCTAAACTCTAATCTTAAGCTCTCTTGAAAATACATGAATACATTGTAATTCTCCTCAATATATGTTTGTATAACATTATAATGTAAACTGGAACCATATAACAATATAAAAAAATTCTCTAGAATATAGGGAAATCTTCACAACTTCGTTATAAAAGTGGGTTTAGGCGTTATAATAGGAATTATGTCGTCATATTCTAAACAAAAGAGATTATTATTACATAATGTATTAAGGTTAAGGAAATGATAGTATCATTTGGTGATGTAGTCATCATTACATCATACACTTAAGTGTTAAGTGAATCATTCTTGAAATATACTACTGTATTTCTCTAAAATTTCTTTCTATAAACCCACACAATCTTAGCTTTAATTATTCAATATTCACAAATCTATATCTAAATTTTACTTATTTTGATTTACCAAAATTATAAAAATCAAACAGTAGATTATAAAGATTCTATCACTATCCTGCCAAAATGAGATCTCATAAAAAAGTTGCTAGCTTGGACAAGTCGTGTTTCATCCACACGCCATTTTTTGTATTTATTTGGTAAAACTACCACTTGGCCACCAATTATGGAATAGAATGGGTGAAAATGAACTCATATTGGAATCATTTTTTAAACCCACAGTTTGATATTGACAATTAAGAAAAATTCAACCCTTGATGTAGAAATTCTGTATTTAAAGTGGGGTTTTCATGAACAGATGAAATATCAAAAAAATTTAAGTCAAAGTTGTTGAAAGGATTTGTAGTTGTTCTTGAGTAATTTTCAAGACTATTGAGTTTCTTTCTGTACTACATAAAACTGTACAGCTTGTGAAGTACAAGTTAGATGGTAAGGAAAACTTTCAATGAAATTCTTCAATTTGGTGGGTTTTTGATTTCTAAGTTGTTTATTTATTAACATTTATAGATTAGATCGGATTAGAGTGATACCCATTTTGAGATTCTGTGGGTATTCATTGATTTCTGTTTAGACAGAGAGAAAGACAGTTTTGATTGAAGATTTTATGATTGTTTTCAATTAGAGAAACCAACCCATTACTGTGTGCAGAATTTGAGGGATTAAAACTAGGGTTTCAGTGGGTTTCTCTGTCGATTGAATTATTCTGTGGGCAGAGTTCATTCATGGATTGAGTAATAGGACAAAACCCATTTGAAGATTCTTGGTGGTTGTTCATTTTCTGTAATACCCAGGTGAGATTACAAAACAAAAAAGTATTTTGATCTATTTCAATTTCAATTTCATAATCACTAATTAGTTCTATAATTCTTGTGGTAAATGTAGAAAAGGAGTTATTGAAATTTATCAAGTTGGAGCTATGCCTATGATGAATGGTATAGAGCTGAAAGAGAAGAAAGAAATTGAGAGAGAAGATATGGAGGAACCAAAAGAACAACAAGGGGAACAAGATTTATCAAGGAAACTTCCACCATGGAAGAAGCAAATTACAGTTAGAGGACTAGTTGCTAGCTTTATAATTGGTGTTATTTATAGTGTTATAGTCATGAAGCTGAATCTCACAACTGGTCTTATTCCAAACCTAAATGTATCTGCTGCACTTTTGGCATATGTCTTCATTAGAACATGGACTAAAGTCCTTCATAAGGCTGGTTTTGTATCCACCCCTTTTACCAGACAGGAGAATACAGTCATTCAAACTTGTGCTGTGGCTTGTTATAGTATTGCTGTTGGAGGTCTCTCTCTCTCTCTTGACTCTCTCTCTTTCTAGAAACTTGAAATTTTCAACTAATCTTGTTTATTGGATTGCAGGTGGTTTTGGGTCATACCTATTGGGATTGAATAAGAGAACATATGAACAAGCAGGGGTTGATACTCCTGGGAATAGTCCAGGGAGTTATAAGGAACTTGGGGTTGGTTGGATAACTGGTTTTCTATTTGTTTCAAGTTTTGTTGGACTTTTGGCCTTGGTTCCTCTTAGAAAGGTATAAATAATTCTTTGTTTATCTACTTTAGTTATTGTCTAATTTCTTGTTTATCTATTATAGTTATTGTTCTTAAGTGGGGGATTTGATTATTATGATTTGAGATTGATACTTGGATAATTTCCTGATTGAACTCTTTCCATTCAAATTTCTGCCTTTTGTTTCTTGATGTGATTGATTTACTTACTGCAATTCGACTTCCACTTTAAAACTAATCGCTAGTTGATGAATATCTTTGATTAACTTCCAGTTTAAAACTAATTGCTAATCGATGAATATCTTCGATTCTCTGTAGATCATGATAATAGACTACAAGCTAACTTATCCAAGCGGAACAGCAACTGCAGTTCTCATTAATGGTTTCCATACACCTAAAGGAGATGACATGGCCAAGTACTTGCTAATAACTTCACAACTCTTTGATTAGTTCATATCTTGATTCTTGAATTTGGGTTGGATAGTAATATTAACTTTGTTTTTTTCTGTAGGAAGCAAGTCCATGGATTTGCAAAGTTCTTTTCGATAAGTTTTCTATGGGGTCTCTTCCAGTGGTTCTACTCTGGAGGAGAACAGTGTGGATTCTCACAGTTCCCTACTTTTGGGTTGAAAGCTTGGAACCAAACGTGAGTGTTTCTTCGCATTTTCATTCATTGATTACTCTCTTTCTTTTTGTTTGATAACTTTGGGTTTCTAATTCACTCGATTTTACAGTTTTTTCTTCGATTTTAGTATGACTTATGTTGGAGCTGGGATGATCTGTTCCCATCTTGTGAACCTGTCTTTGCTTTTCGGAGCAATTCTCTCGTGGGGAATAATGTGGCCACTGATACATCTCCAAAAAGGAGAATGGTACCCAGCGAAGTTATCCGAGAGCAGTATGAAGAGTTTGACGGGTTATAAGGTCCGTGAATGTTAATTTTGCTTCGATTTTTCAATGTTATATAGCATGGTTGTTATTAGTCGATGATTATGCAATTTAACCACCAATCTATAACCTCTGACCTTATTACTCTGGTCATCGGGCAGGTGTTTATCTCCATTGCTCTCATCCTGGGAGATGGACTCTACAATTTTCTCAAGATTCTATTTTACACCGGTCGAAGTATTCATTCCAGGATCAAAGACAAACGTCAAACTGCAGGTAAAAGCAAGCAATATGATTGTTTATTGTCGAAAAAAAATCTATGTTTCCGTGGACGTTAGTTTAGATAGATTTTTATTTGTACAAACGTCAGAATCTAATTGCCGAAGTATTCGTTCCAGTATACATGTGATTGTTGATAGATTTTGCTGTATGTTTTCCTCTCATCAGTTGCAGATGAACAAAGTAAGCCACATGACGATCTTCACAGAAATGAGTTTTTCATGAAAGAAACAATTCCACTATGGGTTGCATTTGTCGGATATATCATCTTCTCGATTGTTTCAATCATCGTAATACCACTCATGTTCCCTCAGCTAAAATGGTATTACGTAGTCGTCGCTTATACTCTTGCTCCATCTCTTGGATTCTGCAATGCTTATGGTGCTGGTTTGACCGACATGAATATGGCTTATAATTACGGAAAAGTAGCTTTGTTTGTGATCGCTGCCTTATCTGGAAAAGAAAATGGAGTGATTGCAGGGATGGTAGGATGTGGGCTTATTAAAGCGATAGTATCGATCTCCTCTGATCTAATGCACGATTTCAAAACCGGACATCTCACAATGACTTCACCTCGCTCTATGCTTCTAAGCCAAGCGATTGGAACTGCTATGGGTTGTGTGATCGCCCCTTTAACATTCTTTCTCTTCTACAAGGCATTCGATATCGGAAACCCTAACGGAGAATTCAAAGCTCCTTATGCTATTGTCTATCGAAATATGGCTATTCTTGGAGTGGAAGGTTTTTCTGCACTTCCTCAACATTGTTTGCAGCTTTGTTATGGATTTTTTGGATTTGCAATTTTTGCTAACTTGTCAAAAGATCTTTTCCCACCGAGGATCGGAAAATGGATTCCTCTACCGATGGCCATGGCCGTGCCATTTCTTGTCGGAGCGAGTTTTGCTATCGATATGTGTGTTGGAAGCTTGGTTGTGTTTTTGTGGAAGAGATTTAACAACAAGAAGGCAACTGTATTGATTCCAGCAGTTGCTTCTGGTTTGATATGTGGAGATGGGTTGTGGATTCTTCCTTCATCCATTCTTTCTCTTGCCAAAATAAAGCCTCCTATGTGCATGAGATTTTTGTCATCTTAGCATTAGAATTCTGTAGAAATGAAAATGAATATCGCACAAGAACAATGTAAAAGATTTTACTAGTCTTTAATTCGAAAATCGGCCGCTTAAGATCATGACGGACAGAGAAGAATAATCTTCCATTGTTGCAAATTTTCTTTGAAGCTTACTTACTGAAGCAGCTCTATAATTGATGAATGTTGAACGAGCTTTGGTGTAATTTATACAAACCATTAGAATTTATTACATATAAGCTTATAAATGTAAACTTTAGATGGTTTATATAATAAATAGAATTTTCTTTTAGTTGAAAGAAAGAGGAAAAAATTGTTCTTGATTTACATATATGATTACAAACATATAAAAGAAATCACTTACTTTGATTCAATGATAAGATATTTGTAGAAGGGAGATTTTGTAGGGAATGCCCAAACGTGTTAAAGGCAATCTATTTTACAAGTTTGACTTGGTCAATTAAATATGACCATGTTTCTTTAAAGGCAATGCCTGCAGTAACCAAGTTTGAGCATTCATATAGGGCATAAACAACAACGGGTATGATGTGTGGTAACTCTTCTTACATTTTTTTTTTCTGTTCTACAGGGCATTTGATATTGGAAACCCAAATGGAGAATTTAAAGCTCGTTATGCTATAATTTATCGAAATATGACGATTCTTGGTATTGAAGGTTTTTTCTGCACTTCCTCACCATTGTTTGCAGCTTTGCTACAGATTTTTTTTTGCTTTTGCTGTTTTATCTAACTTGTCGAAAGATCTTTGTCCACCGAAGATCGGAAAATGGCATGGGTTCCTCTACCTATGGCTAAGGCAGTCCCATTTCTTGTTGCGACAAATTTTGCTGTTGATACATGTGTTGGAAGCTTGGTTGTATTTTTACTGCAGAAATTCCGCAACAGGAAGGCAGCTATATTGATTCCTAGAGTTGCTTCTGGTTTGATATTTGAAGATGGGTTGTGGATTCTTTCTTCATCCATTCTTTCCCTTGCCAAGGTATAACCTCATGTGTATGAAATTTTTGTCATCTTGGCATAAAAATTTCTCAGGATGCTGCAAATTTAGAGACGGAGAATAATAATTCATTCTTTTTAATTGATGAATGTCGTCCGAGCAATCAACATTGCTCTGAAGTAATGGTTTAATTCATATGAAGGGTTCGGTTCTCTCTGTTACATAGGCAATAAATGTACATAAATTGATGATTTGTATAATAAACAAAATTTTATTTTTGATCATGCAAGATGAAACAAGTGTTCTTGATTTCAATTTGAGGAGATATCTGTTCAAGTAGGTAAAAGCTCTTGGAGTATGCGAAAAATCTGAGGAAGTAGACTTTATATATTTGGTGAGAAGTGTTCAATAACCGTGGCTGGCCACCTCGAAACGACCTACTTAAATAGACACGCAGAAAATACGATTATTGGCGAGTGGCGACCCAAAGGGTTGAAAATATCAGCTGGCTTGGACCAAGGGTCATGGTCCGCTACCACCAATAAAACACCGTGGGCATCACCCGTTTAGGCACTAATTTTTCAATGAAAAGTCCAAAAAACTAGTCCAAATAGGAAAATGTTGTGGCAACAATCCCACATCAATGGTGAGACGGAGTGTGGTGCTCATCTTAAGAAGTAAAACACCCTTCCCTAATGAGGCCTTCTAAAACCATGAGGCCCAGGTGTGTCAAAGCGGACAATATCACTAGCAGCCCAGAAGGCTGAACCGCACCATCCGATAACATGTTATCAGGATGATTCGCTCTACTGTGATGTGGTATTGGAAGGGTGTGTTGTGGCAACAACCCCACATCCGTGGTGAGACGCAGTGTGGTGCTCCTCTTAAGAAGTTAAACACCCTTCCCTAGTGAGGCCTTTTAAAATCGTGAGGCACAGGTGTGCCAAAGCGGACAATATCACTAACTGGCCAATTTTTTTTAATCCACTTTTGACCCCAAATCGATCAACTCACTGTTTGACCCCTTTTAAGTGTCCGACATATCGATTAACTCCAAATGCGAAAGAAAATTCAATTTTTCCAAAGTTATCCTTAGGGGCCAAAATGAAATTAAACCTTTTTCTAAAACATCTATTTCCACCTCATCTCTTATTCTTTCCTCCATTTCATCACTTCTCACCTCCACTTCATCTCTCCCTCTCGCCATCTCATCATTCTTCTCTGCCCATCCGACGAGTTTCAACCCATTAAAAAAAACCGTTCTTTTTTTTTAGTTGAATATTGTCACTCCGACCAACGACCTTTTACGAGAGAAGAATGATGAAGTGGCGAGAGGGAGAGATGAATCGGAGGTGAGAAGTAAATGAAATGAAGGAGAAAAAGAGAAATAAGGTGAGAAATAGATGTTTGAAATAAAATATTACTACCGGACGATTATAAGAGTCAAAACCGTGAGTTGGTCAGAAATAGGGGGGTTAAAACCCAATTTAAGAACACAAAATCTTAACAAGACATTCTTCCTGAATACTAAAACAAGATCTCCATCAAATCTTTTTCAATTGACTAATGAAACTTAAAAAGTTGCTTTTAGGTTAAAAGTTGCCCCAAATCCCCCACCTACAAAACCCTCAAAATCGCCGCCGAATAAACTCAATTTACTCCATATGTATAATTCAGATACTGACAAGTACTAAAAGAAGATCCTTTAATGTTGAATTCTGTATTTATTTGGTGGATTTTAATGAAGAGCAGAACAAACAAACAGTTTTAGTTTCGGAAAAAAACAGAGGAAAATGTGGTCAAAAGAAGCGGTTGTGTAATAACTATTTGGAAGGTGTTTTTTGAGTTAAAATCGGTTTTGAATTGATGTACTACAAATCACACTCGTAATTGTAGTACAGTGTAGTACAATTAAATGGAAATGGTTGGAAAATTTTCCATTAATGTCTTTCTGTTTCAGTGGGATTCTGATTTAGGGTTGATTTCTTATAATTGGGGAGGTTTTTATTTCTACATTTTTGTATCTGGTTTGTTGATTCAATTGGAGAAAGACCCATTCTGAGATTTAATGCAATTTATTGAATCAAAGGATACCCATTTTTGATATTGGTCCTGGATTTCATTACCTTCTCTTTACAGAGAGAAAGAGAAAGAGAAAGAGGAGAGAGAGAGAGAGAGAGAGAAAGGTTTTTATTTCTCTTTGTCGAAGACAGGTTGAGTGATTCATTAAATTAGAGAAAACCCATTTATGAAATAGTCCATTTTAGGGGGTCTAGGTGGTTCTACTGTTTAGATTGAAGAAGACAAAGATCAAAATGAGCTATTCACTTAAACACTGAGGAAAAGGACAAGACCCAGATGAAATTATCTGTTTTTTAATCTATTTCTTGATTACCCAAGTAACATTTCAAAACAAGTAACCATTTCAATTTCCATTCTTAAGCTATTATTGTGGAAGAAGAGTTATTTAGATTGAGAAAGTAATTCAACTTGGAGATATGATGAATAGTTTAGAGTTGAAAGAGATTGGAAGAGAAGAAGTGGGTAGTGAGCAAAAGGAACAACAAGGAGAACAAGATTTGTCAAGGAAAATTCCACCATGGAAGAAGCAAATAACATTTAGAGGACTAGTTGCTAGCTTTATAATTGGTGTTATTTATAGTGTGATTGCTACAAAGCTTAATCTCACAACAGGACTTGTCCCTAATCTCAATGTATCTGCTTCTCTTCTAGCATTTGTGTTCATTAGTACATGGACTAAGGTTCTTCACAAGGCTGGTTTTGTATCCACTCCTTTCACCAAACAGGAGAATACAGTAATTCAAACTTGTGCTGTTGCTTGTTATAGTCTTGCTTATGGAGGTCTCTCTCTCTCTCACAATCACTTTTTGTCTTTCTATCTCTCTCTTGAAGTTTGCAACTGAACTTGGGTAATTGGGTTGCAGGTGGATTTGCATCTTATTTATTGGGATTGAATAAGAGAACATATGAACAAGCAGGGGTTGATACCCCAGGGAACACTCCAGGGAGTCATAAGGAGCCTGGGATTGGTTGGATGACTTCATTTCTTTTTGTTACTAGTTTTGTTGGACTTCTAGTCTTGGTTCCTCTTAGAAAGGTATGATTTTTTTCATCATTTTTTAAGTTGTACTTCTTAAATGGGATTTTGATCATTTTTTAATTCAGAAGATAATTGTTCTTGATATTCTAATTGTTTTCATCTTCTTGTTCTTGATAGTTAATCATATTAGGCTCATTGTTCTTGATTTCGGGTTGTAGTGCTATTACAATTTTGTAGCTTGATCTCTCGTTCTTTTTCAGTCGTTTCGATTACTAGTTTAGTTTCACTTTTACTAGCTAAACCGATTATAGGTCTGTTTTGAATTTGGTTATGTTGATAATTTTAATCTATCCCTTAAACTAATCCGTATTTCTGTTTAGATTTTTTAGTAGGCAATAGTTTCATTTTCGATCCATGATTGGTTGTTGTTAATTGATAAACGTCTGCCATTATGTGTAGATCATGATAATTGATTATAAATTAGCATATCCAAGCGGAACTGCCACTGCAATTCTCATTAATGGCTTCCACACATCTCAAGGAGATAACACTGCCAAGTACTTCACTGGTCCCTTAACCCTCATTCTAATGGACTGCCATCTGAACTTGATTCGGGTCATAAATTTTCTTTATCATCTTTGCAGGAAACAGGTCAAGGGGTTCACAAAGTTCTTATCATTAAGTTTTTTCTGGGGTTTCTTCCAATGGTTCTTCTCTGGAGGAGATCTATGTGGATTCAAACAGTTCCCAACTTTCGGGCTGAAAGCGTGGGCTCAAACGTGCGTATTTCTTCTCGTGGTTTGCCCATCCGATTAAAATCCTATTGCTACTTGTGTTTTCATAGAACTTTTGGTTTCTATGGCGTTGCAGATTCTTTTTCGATTTCAGCATGACTTATGTTGGAGCAGGAATGATTTGTTCCCATCTTGTAAACTTGTCTTTGCTTTTCGGAGCTGTGCTCTCATGGGGGTTAATGTGGCCATTGATACATGACCGAAAAGGAGATTGGTACTCCGCAAGTTTACCCGAAGGAAGTATGAAGAGTTTGACGGGTTATAAAGTATGTAATTGTTGATTAAAGCTTCCTTCAATTCTTTCACTTAAAAGTGGGCCTTAACCCGTTCTTCATGAAATTTTAACCCTGGTCATGTAACTGGCAGGTTTTTATCTCCATTGCTCTTATTCTCGGTGATGGGTTCTACAATATTCTCAAGATTATCTTTTACACCTGCCAAAGTATTCGTGCCAGAGCCAAAGACAAACGCCTCAGTGCAGGTAAATAAGCAATGAAAATATGTTTGTTATATTATCTACTTAGTACTACATATATGGAGGCGAAAGATCAAATGTGATCCTCTCCCGTCGTTTCTTCCTCAGTCTCTCTCTTGTAGTAACAGTGTAATAGTATTAACTTATTATATTACTCGCTTCGTATGTTGAAAACGAGACAAATCTTTTGGACCCCTTTTACGGTTTCTCCTCTTTATATAGATCATCTATCATCTATACTGGTTAAGTCGGACCAACGAATCCTGAATGAATGTCGGGCTCCAACCCAGGACTGAATGAACTGAAACTCATTTCATAAAAGAATAGTCTGGTTTCCCAAAGCCCAAGTATCATAACATATGATTTCTTCATGGTCTGCAAAATATGGAAACTTACCTTGTGATTGTCTTCTTTTCTTCAGTTGCAGATGAACAAAGCCAGCCTCGCGAAGATCTGCATCGAAACGAATTTTTCATGAGAGAAGGCATTCCTTTGTGGGTTGTATGTGTTGGATATGTTCTCTTCTCTAGTATATCGATCATCGTGATACCACTCATGTTCCCTCAACTCAAATGGTATTTCGTTGTCGTAGCGTACATTCTTGCTCCATCTCTCGGATTCTGCAATGCTTATGGTTCTGGTTTAACCGACATGAACATGTGTTATAACTATGGGAAAGTAGCTCTTTTTGTGCTTGCTGCAGTTTCCGGAAAAGAAAACGGTGTAGTTGCTGGGATGGTAGGTTGTGGGCTTATTAAGTCCATGACTTCAATCTCGTCCGATCTAATGCAAGATTTCAAGTCGGCCCATCTCACGATGACTTCACCTCGTTCTATGCTTATAAGCCAAGCAATTGGTACGGCTATGGGTTGTGTTGTTGCTCCTTTAATGTTCTTTCTCTTCTACAAAGCGTTCGATGTTGGAAATCCAAATGGAGAATACAAAGCTCCTTACGCTATAATTTACCGAAACATGGCGATTCTTGGTGTTGAAGGTTTTTCAGCCCTACCTCAACATTGTTTGCAGCTTTGTTATGGATTCTTTTCATTTGCTTTTGCAGCTAACTTGTTGAAAGATCTTTCTCCACCGATGATCGGAAAATGGGTTCCTCTACCTATGGCTATGGCAGTGCCGTTTCTAGTCGGAGCAAATTTTGCTATCGATATGTGTGTTGGGAGCTTGGTTGTGTTTTTGTGGAAGAGATTTAACAACAAGAAGGCAACTGTGTTGATTCCAGCAGTTGCTTCTGGTTTGATATGTGGAGATGGGTTGTGGATTCTTCCTTCATCTCTTCTTGCTTTAGCCAAAGTTAGGCCTCCTATCTGTATGAAATTCTTGTCATCTTAGAAATCAGAATTCTTAGATAAAACAATTGAAGAAATTAGAAAAACACAGAAAAGGAACAATAAAGAATTTTATTAGGTCAGATTTTTCATTTTTCGTCTTATCAACAATTTTGAGATACTGATAATTCAGTTCAAAATTGTAGTTTGTTTCAGCTAGTGGTTGGCTTGACTTTTATGGTACCTCCATTCAGGGATGAGGATTAGGCTGGTCTGGGCTGGCGAGGCACCGTTGGTATGTGGGCCTTCCGGCAGTCTGGGCTATCACAGACTCCACCCATGCTATGGACTACTTTAGATCTGGTCCGATAGGACCGAGCATCGGACATCCTCATCATTTTGCAATGACAGTCCCCACTTATCTGCTGGGGCTTGTTAAGAGATTATCAACAACTAACTCTTGATAAATGATCATCAGATATGACAAATGTGGTACTTTGTGTAATAGTCCTACTCATGCGAGTGTGCGAAGTCTTGGCTATAGGTGTTCGCTCAAGCTTGTGAAGTTTCAAGTTTTTTGGGTTGGGCTAGTGGAGCCTCCTATAAGAGCAAAACCCCGTACCAATAGACTTGGGTTTGTGGTGGCAAAAGCTGAGACGATATCGTTAACTGCAAATGCTTTGGCCGTCACGCTTTGACCTAAGAGTGAGCATAAAGGAATAATGAACTTTTCATGCCTTTATCTTTTGGGCTGTTTGTCAGATTAGTCACTCAGAACTATCTGTGACGTTAAGATTCAAATTCATCAAAGATTTGAAATACAGTACCAGATGGAAATCCTCACCAAAAAGAAAGTGAAATTTCTTCTACCACATAGGTTTTTCTTATTCAACTTAGAGATCTTTATTAGTTAACAATAGAGGTACAGTACCATAAACACATATTGACATTTTTTTTGTATGCATAAAAGTTATTAATGGAGGGATTGCATCCATTGTTTCCGTTCCCTCTCCACCTCCATGTTGGTAGGATCAGAGGGTTGACTTATTGACCTTTCCTCTATTGTTTCGGGCGGAAACTGATACCCGATCCCATCCGACGTGAACCTTGCGCTGCTGCGCCTATCAGAGGGACCGATCTGTTTGGACTACTGGCTCAGCCCACACAGTAATAACCTATGACAAAAAAAAAAAAAAATCTACCTCTCTATCATGTATAATGGAGCCTATCAGATTTTTTTGGGGAGAAATATATAGGCAAGGTTTCCTAAATCCTAACCTTTTTCACGCCTGAATAATACTTGAATTAGTGGGAGTTCCACATTCAACTACTTCACTCAAACCATCTTGACTATAAGCCATCCTTCAATTTGGACTCTCCATCCTTTTTCATGCCTGAATAATACTTGAATTAGGTTAGAAAGGCAGACTATTTATGGCAGTATTAGGGTCCAATACCAATGAAAACTCTCTTCTTAAGATGTACAAACATATTCTCATTAAAATGTTAGAAAATAAGATGTACACACATTTTCTCATTAAATCCCATAATAGAATCCAATAATTGAAAGAAGAATCCAAGATGAATCAATTCAAACTAGTGACCCATCAATCTCTTTTACTTTGTCCTATCTTCAACTTTTGGGGAATTGAAGAATCTACATGTGACATCATACCACTTACCTCACCTCTCAACACTTCTAGACAATAACAAGTTATAAAGGTATGAACGTATCTCTTTCTCAAATGGTAGAAACTAATTTGGTAATCACTCTGGTCGATTGATAGACTTTTCATGTGGTGGATGATTGGACAAAAAAGTTGGATGATTGGACAAAAAAGTCCAAAACAATCAAGTTTAGTAAGGGAGGTCCAAGATCATAAATAAATTAGGCCACACTTAAAAAAAAACAGGTTCAAAGTGGCCAATGAATATGATGTTATTATAAATACAAGTCTAAATTTGAAAAGGAAACTTTTGTAAAATCTAATTAGACTAGAAAAATAAACATGTAAAAGAATTCAAATTATACAAGTTACACAAACATAAAAATCAGATTCACATCTCAAGAAACACAAGAGCACCTTAAACATAAAATTGAACATAATTGATAGGTTTGTTTAGATATAAGAGAAGATATTATTTTGGAGACAAATTTCAAAATTGAATAGACCCAATATTAATGGAGTTTGAAAATAAAAACCTTAAGAAAAAGTGAGAAATCTTACCTCCCAAAGAGATATGTGGATCAGCTTAAGTTCAATTGCACAAGAGAGAGAAAGTGTGTGAAATCTAAGTCAAAAACTGACTATTGAGGTCATAGTCTAGCAAATTGTTTGCTAGCTCTATACTACTTCCAACTTCTCATTTATGATAACAATCATTTAGCCCATAACTTCTAGTGAGAGAGAAATCAAAAGAGAGAGAGAGAGAGGAAGAGGTTTATAAAAGTGAGTAGATTGATCACACAAGATAGATCAAGATAGAAAAAAGAAAACCCATTTTGAGGAAGGTGAAAATAAATTGAGAAATAGAAAGTAAAGATGGAGAAAGATATAGAGATGAGAGAAAATATTGGAAATGATGATGATGAAGAACAAAGCAAGGAGAGAAGAGAGTTAATGAAAATTCAAACATGGAAGAAACAGATAACAATACGTGGGTTGGTAGCTAGTTTGGTTATAGGTGTACTTTATAGTATAGTGATAATGAAGCTTAATCTTACAACTGGTATAACACCAAATCTGAATGTCTCAGCTGCTCTAGTTGCATTTATAGTGATAAGATCATGGACTAGGTTCCTTAAAAAATTGGGTATTTCTTCTACTCCTTTCACTCCACAAGAGAACACTGTCATTCAGACTTGCTCAGTTGCTTGCTATAGCATTTCTCTTGGAGGTATGGAACACTACTTCAACAAGCTTACTAGTCTCTCTCTCTCTCTCTCTCTCTTATTTTCTTTCGGAAATCTTAGTTAGTTTTATGGAAAATTTGGTCGAAACTTATTATAATTTTTGTTGTTTTAGTGAAAAAGATCACTTGATAGTCACTAGTCTTTCTAACTTATAACAAAACTAAACACAGATGATTAGATTGTTAACGGAACAAAATATAATTTGTCTTTCTAACTAAAAAAAAAAAAAAAAAAAAAAAANNAAG
Organism: Eschscholzia californica subsp. californica; assembly: GCA_002897215.1. Lineage (NCBI taxonomy): Eukaryota > Viridiplantae > Streptophyta > Magnoliopsida > Ranunculales > Papaveraceae > Eschscholzia > Eschscholzia californica. The sequence continues at coordinate 920,600 of BEHA01050309.1, read as the reverse complement.
ACAAAATTAGGCCTTTGACTCAACTTTCAGTATTTTTTTAATATCTTAATAAACATAATTAAATAAAATTAAAACTTTGATTGCAGGTGGTTTTGGGTCTTATTTATTAGGTTTGAACAAGAAAACATATGAGCGAGCAGGAATTGATACGGAAGGAAATACATCAAATAGTTATAAGGATCCTGGAATTGGTTGGATGACTGCATTTCTCTTTACTACTTGTTTTGTTGGGCTTTTGGCTTTGGTTCCTCTTAGAAAGGTATTTTTTTTCGGTCAATTTTACAGATATTAATTGCAGATGATCATAAATGGAAGAAACTTAATTAGTCGAAAGTGAAAAAAAATATAAGGATGAATTCCCCTCTTAATTTAACTAATTGTGCTATAAAAATTGCACCCAAATGCTTATCGAGTAGAAATCAAGAAAATACGAAGTTAAAAGAATACAAACTCAAATAAGATAAAGTTGCTCAAATTGATGGTTTCTTGCGGATGTCATATGCAAATTTTACCTTGGCGGAATAGAATTATTGATTGAGAAATTAATAAGACATGTGAAGGCACATGCCCTGGTAACCACAAGAAAATCATCCAATGTACTTGTTCCTTTTTCGTGGTGGAGATAACACAAGTGCTAATGGACTTTGTCCAAGGCCTTTAACCACTTGACTAGCCAACCCTGAATCATGGAATAGTCAATCACGAAAAGGACTTGCGGTACCATCTCAACAACCTAATATTTGGTTTGTATCCATATTTCTTCACTAGAGATATCATGAATTGAATTTACTGCTTTAAAAAATTGTGTCAAGAGAAGTAAAGTAGAACTTCGTGTCAACTCCTGGTTGTCCAAGTGATTGATAGTGTTGATATAAACTCCAAAACCCAAGTTCGTTTCCAGAGGTCGAATTCGTGGTTTATTAAACTTGGATATTAGAAGTATAAATAATGTAGTTAGACAGACTTTAGGTTGTTTAGTTTGACTTTACGCCACAAGTTTAATTGGGTTGCAGGCCGTTTGTTTCAAGCTTTAATTCGGTAACTATCGTGCTTATCACATCTTTGATGTATAAAATGCTATTATAATAACATTTAATACAGCCTAAATGTCATTCTCATTCTAGGTTAAAATATAGAAGCTCTGGTTGCGTGAAAACTTGTATATTTTTCTACTGAAAAAAAACTTAGGTTCGAATGTTACTGTTTCATGAATATATGGAGTCTTTCTTGAAAACAGATTATGATAGTGGACTACAAACTAACTTACCCAAGTGGGACTGCAAGTGGAGTTCTCATTAATGGCTTCCACTCTGCAAAGGAAGACAAAAATGCCAAGTACTCTTCTTGTCTTGTCTCTTTTACACTTGAAACTATCTATAACCTGAATCAATTAATTCTAACATCTCTCTCTGTTATATAAATATATATATAGGAAACAAACAGCTGGGTTTACAAGGTTCTTTTCGATAAGTTTCCTATGGGGTTTCTTTCAATGGTTCTACACTGGAGGAGAAGAATGTGGGTTCTCACAGTTCCCTACTTTTGGGTTGAAAGCTTGGAAACAAACGTTTGTCTAAATCTCTTTCTCTATTTTATGTATTAAAACGATTTTATCGATACTTAAAGTTATACATACATATTAATCGTTTGAATTTACGGCTGGGTTTTCTCTTTTTTTTTGGCAGATTTTACTTCAATTTTAGTATGACATATATTGGAGCAGGAATGATTTGCCCACATTTAGTGAACTTGTCATTGCTTCTTGGAGCTGTGATGTCTTGGGGAATAATGTGGCCATTGATACATGGACTTAAAGGAGATTGGTATCCAGGGAATTTACCAGATAGTAGCATGAAGAGCTTGCAAGGTTATAAGGTATGTTTTTTTTTTATCATGTGCTAATATTCAATGTTTAATCTATATACCAATTTTTCGATCTTGTCCACCAATAGTATTCGACTTCGGTTGCTTATAAGTTATAAAACCGATCTATAGGCTAATTAAGGCTTAGCTTGTTCTCACTTGGTCATATTTATGCAGGTTTTTATAGCTGTAGCTCTCATCCTTGGTGATGGGATTTACAATTTTCTCAAAGTAGTTGCTATCACAAGCATGACCATCCATTCTAGATTCAAGAAAAAAGGCATCAATACAGGTAAACTAAAGATTTCTTGATGGCAGTTTGAGGAATCAACTGATGCACGAAGGCTGTTGGATCATGAATTTTCCGTAGTTCGGTTAGAGCTGAGTTGAACATATTTGTGACTCTAAGGCAGATAGCAAATTAGCAATCCAATAGTTACTGAAAATGTAGGCCTTAGCCCAAACCAGAGTTCAACCTATTTATGGTTTGGTTTTTGCCCAAATCAGAGCTCAACCTAGGCTTCCGTCCATGACGTGGCTCGGGCACATCAGTCTTTTTCATTTTTATATTCCCTTGCCCCTCAAAGTAGCGCTTGTCTCTTCGACACCCACATTTTTATGGTATAATAGCTAATGGCTCAAAATCATCCAAAACCAAGCCCTAACGATATATATGTACTCACTCCTTTGTTCTTATTGTTTCCAACAGATGAAGATGACAAAACTCAAGACCTTGATGATATTCATAGAAATGAAGTATTCATGAGAGATCACATTCCTGTCAAACTTGCAGCATTAGGATACATACTCTTCTCTATTATCTCAACAATTGTGATCCCAAAAATGTTCCCACAACTCAAATGGTACTATGTAGTTATTGCCTACATTATTGCACCGGCAATTGGATTCTGCAACGCCTACGGTGCAGGTCTTACCGATATAAACATGGCTCATAACTATGGAAAAGTAGCTCTTTTTATACTTGCGGCTTTAGCCGGAAAAGAAAACGGTGTAATCGCGGGCCTTGTCGGTTGTGGGCTTATCAAATCCTTGGCATCAATATCTTCTGATCTCATGCATGATTTCAAAACAGGACATCTAACTTTCACTAGTCCCAGGTCAATGCTAGTAAGTCAAGCTATAGGCACTGCTATGGGCTGTATTGTGGCTCCCCTAACTTTCTTCCTTTACTACAAAGCCTTTGATATTGGAAACCCTAATGGAGTATTCAAAGCTCCATTTGCTTTAATATATAGGAACATGGCAATAATAGGTGTTGAAGGATTTTCGACGTTACCTCAACATTGTTTACAACTTTGTTATGGGTTTTTTGCAATTGCAATCGGAATTAACTTGTTAAGAGACTATTCTCCACGAAAAGTTAGTAAGTTCGTGCCATTACCGATGGCAATGGCGGTTCCGTTCTTAGTCGGGGCGTATTTCTCGATCGATATGTGTCTTGGGAGTTTGATTGTGTTTACATGGGAGAAACTTAATAGCAAGAAGGCTAGTTTTATGGTTCCTGCAGTTGCTGCTGGTTTGATATGTGGGGATGGCTTATGGACTCTCCCTTCATCTATTCTTGCTTTGGCTAAAGTTAGTCCTCCTATATGCATGAAATTCTTGAAAGCTAACTAGGAAGAGGCGGAAAGGGAGAAACAACTTGTGTAATGAATATGCTAGTCGATCCTCGTGCATCAGTACGTAAATCTAAAATGTAAGAACAAAATAAACAATAGATATAAAAAGTTTTCGCATATCGTTTTGAAGAACGAGAATTATATTTAGTTCGAAATTATAGTTCTACCTAGTTATTGTGTATTTAATGGTAGAAAAGAAATAAATTTTCAAATGTAATTGTCCTTAAAGTTTAGCTAAAGCTTTCAAGTGGATTAGTTAATAAAGCCACCCACTTTGTTTTTCCCATTTCCTCAAAATCCTTCTTCTAATTAATACACTATGAAGTAAACACAAATTGATTTTGAGAAAGAGAAATACGAAAACTATTTCAATGCAATAAAACTAATATCGCGGTTTTTGCTTTGTACTTGTTCTTTGCCATAATGAACATAAAACCACTATATTAGTTCTTCAATTAATGTCGTTACATAAACATTTATCATTTATTTATCATTATTTGGAAGATCCCCCAACTTAGTTGAGGCTTCTATATTGTGAAATGCACATTTGATAAAGTGAAATATGGACCAACAGTCTAGTTTAGACCACATCTACAATTTCAATCTTTTTTTTTAGGAATTTGAGGCTTTTGAGTAGAATAATCCAACAAAAATCATAAAATATTGTTTAGGTGAAGAAAGACTGAAAAAATAGATAGATTGACTCAAATTGTCCAACCAATAGTCCTCAATGTTTCCTTTCCTTCAATAAAGTACAAGATTAAAAAGGGAAAATGGCAACTCAAACCTACCAGGCAAAAAGAAAGAAAAAAAACATTGGCTGTGAGGCCAGGAAATCTGTCATTAGGATTCACTTTCTTATCTCTTACTTTCTCTCATCTCTCTCTCTCTCTCTCTCTCTCTCTCTCTCTCTCTCTCTCTTCAATTGAAGCAACTAGAGCAAACCAGAGAGCATGGCAACCACACTCAGTTTCTTAAGTCTCCCAATTAAACCCTTTAAACCTCAATCAAAACTTCCAAATCTCAACAAACCAACAAAAACCCATCTCCTAAGAAACTTAGACAATCCACAACCCAAAATCCTCCAAAAGTTCATTCAACAAACTACCCATCAATTGAAATCTTCTTCTCTTCCTCTAACAGTATTCACATTACCTTTCATTCTAGATTTACAGGCAATTAAATCCAAATCCTCAATCATTTGATTTTCTTAATTTGATTTTTGAGAACTCTGCAAATTGGACATTGAAATGGTTGAATTTGAAACAGGATGCAGTTGCTGCTGGAGGAGAATTTGGGATTTTGGAAGGAAGAAGTGTTGCTTTGATTCATCCAATAGTAATGGGTAGTTTGTTTTTGTATACACTTTGGGCTGGTTATTTAGGTTGGCAATGGAGAAGAGTAAGAACAATTCAGAATGAAATAAATGAACTCAAAAAACAGGTGAAACCAGTTGCTGTTACAGCACAAGGAGAAGAAGTTCCATCTTCACCTACAAAATCACCCATTGAAATCAAAATTCAAGAACTCACTGAGGTAATCGAACATGTTTTCGATTCAGAATCTGAGTAGTAATTCATTATTTACATTGATGGAGTCATTTCTTAATGGGAAAAAAATAACAGGAAAGGAAGGAGTTGCTCAAAGGTTCATACAAAGATCGGCATTTCAATGCCGGCTCAATATTGTTAGGATTCGGAGTGCTTGAATCAATTGGTGGAGGTCTAAATACTTGGCTTCGAACAGGAAAACTTTTCCCAGGTCCTCATCTATATGCAGGAGCAGGTAATTATTGAGCTTCATCATTTCATCCTGTTAAAATGTTGATGGGCCTCGCGTCATGGGGAAATAAGTAGGTTTTGACCAAAATGACCCATTTCCGACAACCATAAAACGACTAGTACAGGATACTTCTCTAGAATACCCCCACCGCTGTTTGAAGTATAGTGCCAGGTGCGTGTCTGGCATGCTAATATGCTAGCTGGGGCGAGTACATGACCATGCCAATTCACAGGCCGTAGCAAATCAGAGAATGTTTAGATCAGTGCCTGTATCTAAACAGGACACTGTGTTAGTGTCACGGCATGTGTCCGTTAAACTGGCCACCACGACTGCAACAGCCCCTTTGAAACACAAGCGTGTAGTTGCATAAGAAAATAAAGCATTAAGTTTCTTATTTACAAACAATTGAGAATAAAATCGACGAGGACATGTTTGTATAAGATCAAAAGATTCAAAAGAATATAAAATCTGAGTCAGAAGATACATATTGTTGTTTGTGGTAAGATCGGAGTTTTTCGTTGTAGGAATAACGGTGTTATGGGCGGCGGCGGCAGCACTGGTACCTGCAATGCAAAAAGGGAATGAAACAGCAAGAAATCTTCATATTGCTTTGAATGCTTTGAATGTTCTACTCTTTATATGGCAAATCCCTACAGGATTTGAAATTGTACTTAAAGTCTTTGAGTTCACAAAATGGCCTTGAACTTATACTCAAAACCTTCTTTGCTCGTGTCATTTGATACTTGTCATAACTTGTATATCATTGTACTTTGTTCAATCAAACATGAGAATTGAATTAGGACTACAGGTTTCATGTTGAGTTTCGATTTTGGAACTATTTTTAATATCTTATACAGTTATTACCCATTAAGCTTTTGTAAACAAGACCGATTCCGTCGAGTCATCCATCCAAGGATTCCAATGTATCACCGACTAATGAGGATCATAGAATAGAAATCATTCTATGTAAATGAATGTAGTTACATCTACTCAATTTGAGGAAGAGAAAAAAAATTGTGTCAAGTTTGTTAGATACCTATAGTAATGATCCTTTCACCTGCATTGGGACTATATGGAAGAAGAGATATAGGAAAGAAGTTCAGAATTGTTATGACAAAGAACAAGCAAACCACGAAAAGCAATAATGGAAGTAAATAATGACACGAACACAAGCGTTTCACGTGGTTCGGTTGGTGAGACCTACTCCACGGCGAACAATGGCGCCATGATTTTCACTATGAATGAAGAACAAGATGATAGAGATCTCTCAAGAGTTTTATTGTTTTAGTATTTGTAGTTGACTAAAACCCTGACACTCAGCCGCCTCTTAACCCTCTCCCCAAAACCGATTCTAGGATGCACCCTAGCAACCCTCTATAAGATTAGGACAAGCATAAGTAACCGAGTTGGGCCAAATTTTCAATGGTTTTTTGGGGTTACGAACCAGGTTAGACATCGACCCATATTCAAGGCACTTTCAATAAGAGTAAATGGTGAAACGTATACTTCGTATTGGTCACTGGCAATAAAATAAAACTACCTGAGAAGTTTGTGGGCACGAACCTCAAAATCAGTTGACAGTGAGCGATAGTGAGTAGAGAAGCCCTACATATCGTATCCTTGGTCACGGCCGTTCCCTTAGTCCATGTGAAACTATTCTTCGACTAACATGCGTACTTTTGTTAGGTGATGTGAAGCACACATGACCTTTGGGCCTATTTCCTACAGGTGAAGCTTTTATGTATTGTTAAGTTTGTGGAGGTTCTAACTAAAAACCAATCTCAATAGGGCATAACTTTCATAGGTCAAAGTAAACCACAGAAGTTAGTAACTCTCATTCTCCATTACCTCATTGAGCTTCAAATCTGCTTCCACAGCCGCTTATTCTGGTTCATATCCATCCCTCCCTTCGTTTCCCAATGATTCCCCTTCATACTCAATCTCTGATTTTCTTCCTTCTCCAATTCCTATTTCTTTTGTGTTTAAAATCTAGTTTATTCTTGTCCTCCAACTCTGTTTTCTCTCTGTTGTTGATATTTGATTCTTCCATTTCAGCTACACAATTTTCAGAGATTAGGGTTTCTAAAAGAGTATAAGATCATGTGAAAGAACAACAATTGGGAGGGCAAAGAAGATTTAATTGTAAATATAAGAGAGTAAATATTCTTGATCTTCATATATCTTGCTATATCTATGAATATTCTGAATTCTTCTTCATCGTCGGATCTTGTCTTCTCGATCCGTCACTTACACACATATCTCAATCCTTGGACTCATCTTGATCGTCGGATCTCTTCATTTCGATCTATCTTATATCACGCATAAATTATTTCTCTGTGTAAATCGGGTTGGGTACCCGAGTTCGTTCGTGGCTGGAAGCCTGGAACATGCCCTGGCCGGGTCACAAACTCAGTACGCAAGCTTGCTACCATGGTTAGGCTCGACCTAGTTAAGCTTATGGGCCATAAGTCTGATGCCACTTGAGCCCATGTAGGATGCTACATGGGCTATGCCAGCCCTGGCAGCTATATGGTGAGTTTGTTTGAATGGGTCAGGCCTGGCCAAGCCTGTTAGTACTCAAGTACTAAGGGAAAGACTACTAAAGTAGGATTTGAGTGATACGTCTCGCGACCAAATAGTTCTTTATGCAGTAGTTATGAGCCCGTTAAAATCTGGTTTGCATACTACTTTCACTTGTTGCGGTGTATTAAATCTGGTTTGTGTACTACTTGCAGTTGTTACGGTGTATATATTCAATATATCATATCAGTAACAATATGTTAACACCATCATTGCCCAGTCACATCATCGATGTACATCGTAACATTACCATCACCATCGTATGTCATCATCAAAACCATGACTAACTAGCATCAGAAATGAACAATTTAACATCATCGACTTCTTTCTACCACATGAAGACCTTGTGGTCACCATATGCAATGACCATATATAGCAACTAGCTGGGAGCACTAAAACCACAAGCAACATGAGGACAATGGCTAAAATACATGACCAACTCAAAACCCAAAATACATTCATTTCTACGACATGCATGGAATACGGTGATAGCTAGCTAAATTAGGAGCACTGTCCATATCAACATAGAGTGAGTCGAAATCAGTCGAAGTGGTGAGTAGAAATAGTGACGGTACATGAAATGGCTTAAAAAATATAGATCTTCGATATCATCCTCTATAGTCTATAGAAAGATATATTATGACTTATGAGATGATGAGACCAATAAGTTGATTTGATATCTCACTATCAACATTTTGGCATAAAAAAAAGGTAGTATTTCTCCATGAAGTTGATTGATTAGGATAAGATTGTATTGTGAAAGTACACACACCTTTGAATGCATACGGTTCAAAAAAATAAAAAATTGCAAGAAAAGAATTAATGTGTAACGTATATCCGCTCTACTCTCCGATCATGAAATAGGTGAAGCTTCGAGTTCATATTTGTCATCTGTTGCGGACAAAAATAAACTGTATGCCATTGAAATTATACGTTGTTCGTGAAGTGGTCGGTTGTTAACTGATTGGTGGTATATTCGATCCTACTTTAAGAAAAAAGGGAAGATTTGATTTATTCTCAGTGAAGGAATTCATAATGAGATGAAATCACTCCCTTCTCTACGACTTTATTGTTACAGAAAGCTGCCAGTATTTAAAAGTGACTTTTAGTCTGGCGATAACCTTCATAAATTTCGAATTGTAGAAGTATTTTGTTTCGAAGTTGTTGAAGTTTGGAAAACCTCTAGTGCCATTTAAAGAGATTTCTATATAATTGTTAAGTAGTCAATTTTAAATTCAATTAGTTGACCTATTCCACCACTAAATAGTCTTTTGTGATCATTATCTGAAAGGAGATATTTATCATGTTAAAGACTTCAGCTATCGTTTGAATTTTTTTTTCAAAAGTATTTTCTGCTGCATCAATTTTTAAACTAATATGACCATCCAATGTTATTTAATTACGATTGAAGTTGTATTAGTCTATTGTTCATGCCAAAGGCTCCACAAGCTCACCTAAAAAACTTCAGTACTTACTAAGTTTGATCTCATATAGTGCAAGTTCTTCTACTTTCATGAAGATAATAATCTAAGGGTGCGACTTTGGGGCATCCAAAATAGTCTCAGGAAAACAAAGACTTCAGTAAATTAGATATGATATAGAGGAAATCTTGTTTTGAGTCCAAAAATTGGCTTGCTTGTTTTTACCCCCTAATCGCGACCACCGCCACTAACTCTGACCACCACCACCACCTTCAACCACCACGTTCAACCACCACCACCTTCGACCACCACCACCATTTCTCTCTTTTCTCTCTATCTTATTCTCTCTTCTCCTTTTATCTTCTTCTCTCTTTCTCTCTCTCCTGCTCTTTTTCTTTCGGTTCCCTTTGAGAGATTTCTATTCGTCTGAGACGGAGAGCATATCAAGGAGAGTTTCCAGCGAAACCCAATCCTCAAGAGTATCAGACCCTCGATCGAAGATTTCATGACAGGTCACGAGATGTTTCGATATGACCGAACAGGTTGATATGGCCAAAATGTCACGCGTCAGCGCACCTCATGCGCCCGCAGAAGTTTTGCACTTCGATGCATACACCGCCATTGTATGTAAAATTAACCCTGTTGTAAATCTTAATGATTTGATGCAACGTGCATCTAACATAATGCGTTTTACACCGTACGCAATCCAGTTCTTCACTCATAAACATGTGATTGACATTTTTTTCATTTTTTTTTCTTCTCAAAATCTGACGTTTGTGCATAAAAATCGCTGCACAAATGCCATAGCACCTAACACAAGTATTGTTGCATACCTCATATTTCAAAATATTAAGCATTACTCTAATATGGATAGTCTTATTTTCTGGAACATTAATACAGAGTCTAATATTAACGTTTGGAGTGACTATTGGATCCCAAACCACCCCCCTCCCATAACTAATCATACGGGGTCCAACATTAAGTGGGTTGCACAACTTATTACTAACAACACTTGGAATTTTCAGATGTTGCAGCAATGTTTTAACGATGATATATGCAGTGCTATTCTCAGCATCAACCTCCAAAATAATCAGGAAGATAAACCGATATGGACATTAACCAAATCAGGTAATTTCTCGATAAAATCAATGTATTATTATTTAAGAACGGAAAGCATGAATGTGACGCAGGACCATCTCGAATGGGGATTTATCTGGAACTTGAATATTATACCACGTGTGAAGCTTTTCCTATGGAAATGTTGTACTAATAGCTTACCTGTCAAAGCGAAAATTGGCAAATTCATTGGAGACCAATTCTCTTGTATTAATTGCGATGAAAACGAAACCTTAGATCAT
>BEHA01050309.1:898943-909711 GCA_002897215.1 Eschscholzia californica subsp. californica | reverse complement strand
AAAATCAAACTATTCCTATGGAAATGTTGTACGAACAGCCTACCGGTTAGAGAGAAAATTGGTAAGTATGTGGGAAACAAATTTAATTGTGAATTCTGCCCACAGACAGAAACTCTGATTCATATGCTTTGACACTGCGATTTGGCTCAGGTGATTTGGTTCCATTTTAATATCTTATCCACTAATATCACTCATCTTGTTGATTGGATCATTTCGTGGAAATCTCTTGACGATCAAATCGGAAATCTTTTTGCTAACATACTTTGGCAGATTTGGAAAGCTAGGTGTGATAAATACTTCTCCAACATACAAATAGTACCAATGAAAATCATAGACCAGATTAAATGTATGGCCCTTGCCCCTCTGACTCAATCCACCAATAGCAAGATTGATAGAACTACTCCTTGGGTACCACCGGCTCCACCGTTCAAAAAAATCAATGTCGACGCCTCCTTCATTACAGCCCAAGAATTTGCAGGGATTGGTCTTATCATGCATGATGACAGAGCAAACTTTGTCGCAGCAATGACTTGCAATGTGCGGGGTCAAAATGCGGAGGAATGTGAAGCTTGGGCGATCTTTAAAGCTCTCCAATGGTCGAGAAAAAAGAACATTCATTAATTACATATCGAAAGCGACAACAGTTGTCTAGTGAAGTGGCTCAACAGGGAGGCTTCGGAGATATCCTGGCAATCAAGCAAAGTCCTCGATAAAATTCTTCAGATGGAAGCACAATTCACCAGCGTGATCTACTCTCACATCCATAGAGAAGGCAACTACAAAGCTGATCAACTAGCCAAGTGGAGTAAGATTTATATAGGCTCCTGGGTGTGGCTATCTTTATCGGACCTTCCAGCAGTGTTGTACCAGTGTTGGTCGTAATTATGTCGGTCGGCTTGGTGTTCGTTTTTGCTCAACAAAAAAAAAAAAAAAAAAAAAAAACTTAGAGTAAAATCAACTACTAATTGTTTTTCGAATCATTTTTGGCAATTTTGATTGTTAAATACAATAAAGAATGATTGATAATTTTTATGAAATAAAAAGAGTGGTTGGTATTGAAAGTGAATATCACCCACAAGTTGGAGAATTAAAGTATATAAAAGAGAGGACATCTTCTCTTCCTCATCTCTTATTTTGTTAAGAAAAAAAACCATTTTATTGCTTTCAAAAGTAAAGCAAAGATCCTTTAAGCATTGTGAAGACGATATGAAAGCTATGCCAAATACTACACTCCACACACACAATACCCTACACACACTCTCTCTCTCTCATTTTTAGTTCACAAGTAAAAGAACTCCCATTTCATCAAAAAAAAAAAAAAAAAAAGTAAAAGAACTCCCAATGTCAAACCACCTCACGACCCAACCCATGATTCCATTTGTATTTTTTATAACTAGGGTAATCAAATGTTACGAAATTTATTGTTATATTTTATTGAGAGAGAGAGATTTTTATTAGTTATGATTTTTTTTGTATTACTTTTTTGTTTCTTTTCTCTTAAATTAGTTATTATTCTATGGGAAATGATAAAGTTACAAAAGATTTTGACAAAAAAAGGTTCCCAGCTGATGTGGCGGGTGTGGTTTCAAACTTTGACCAAATCTAGGCCGTTGAGAGATGAAAATCACAACCACCACATCAGCTGGGAACTTTTTTTTGTCAAAATCTTTTGTGATTCTAGCATCTCTCTTATTCTATTGAGAGAGAGAGAGAGATTTCAATTTCTTTTTTTTAACCCCTGAAATTTATTTTGTTTCTTTATTTCTTAAATTAGTTTTTTTATTTCTAAGAAGGAAACAATTATTGTTTTTTAAATAGGTAACTTTATTTCTACGAAGGACTATATTTTAAATTTTGAGAAGGGCTTCTAAATGATATCCTATATTAAAAAAGGATGTTTGTCTCAATCATCGTTTTCCCTTCTGTTTGATTATATAGATGATATATATATATATATATATATATATATATATATATATACATTGGCCAACAACGGGTAGCCCTTTCAACAAAAAAAAAACAACTGATAGTTAGGTTGGTAAGGCATGTACTTCAAAACCCTCGAAGTCCTAGGTTCGATTCCGATCGGAGGTGAAATCAATGATTTATTGAACTTAAGTTATTAAAGTATAAATAAAATAGTTAGTCGTGCTTTAGGCCCTTAGTTTGGTTTGGCATTAAGCCGTAGTTTAGTTGAGCTACAGACTCGTTGCTTTAAAAGTTTAAAGTTGGTGGTTATCGTGCTTATGACATGTAATAGTCCCACATTGCTCACAAGAGTGTCTAGAGACTGGGCTATATGTGTAAGCTCAAGCTTAGTAAGTACCGAGGCCTTTTGGGTAGGCTTGTGGTGCCTTCGCCAAGGACAAAACCCCGTACCTATGTGAGGTGGTTAAAGCGGGGACAATATCGGCAACTGCTAAGGCTTGGGGCGTTACATGACATCTTATTGATGTATCTATGCCATTGTAATTACTATATTTTCAAAAAAACAACTGTATCAAATGAAAATAGTTATAAGTTGTGATTATCACGTCGTATCGATGTATCAATGCCTTTTAATGACCATTGTAGTCAATACTAAAAAAAAGTTATAGCTAACTTTAGTATTACAGACGACACGGATTAAAAGCTGCTATCCTTGGCGCCCAAAGAATTATAAGCCAGGACTCAAAATTTAACATGTTATGTGTTGATTTAGGCCCAAAAGTAATAAGGGGGAATGTTGAAATCAAAACTTGAGTCTGCCTTTAGTTTTAATATACATTAAGGAGATCTGTACTAATCCATTTCTATTGTGAAAATTTTATGGTTTGAATCTATTTTAACCCTCTAAAGATTACCAATTCACTAAAAAAGACAATTGTCAAAGTTGACTGAATTGACAACAAATTTGAATGTTGGACATATTTAGGGAGCCCAAAGAGAATTAACATAAATTATTTCTTTTGGCCGAGTTGCTTTTAATCAACTTTTTGCTAGCCCTAATTCAAAAAAAAACTTTTTGCTAGCCAATTATTAGCATTATTTGGTTGATTGACTAATTTGTCCAGTAATTGTGTAATGACAAAGTTTGATTAATAGATTAAGATACTTCTTAACAACTTTTGGTACTTAAATTTCATATTCATCTTAATTTGAGTACTCCTCACATATTATTGAAAAACTTTCATACATTGAATAATATCACAAGAAAGCAACAAAAACTATTTTCCTTTTAGTTTTGGTCCTACTCCTACCCTTTAAAGTTTAAATGGTCTCTTAGCTTTGACAGTAGAATTATTTGTGGAAATGTGGGCTCCAAAATAATTAAACATCGATAGTTATTTGATATGGTATTATTCCTAATATATTTGTTTTACAATTTATGTGATAGTCATTACAGTGGCATTGGTACATCAATAAGATGTGATATGCACGATAACCGATAACAAAAGTTTAATAAACCATGAATTTCATTGAATATTATACCGTTAATTTCTTGATATATTTTGACAAGGTAAATTTTTTTGCAATAAACTATTTCTTTTACGAAAAGTACGTGCAAGAAGAATAGATTAGTTACAAGAACATCGAGAGTAAAGGTCCATATACTTAAGTATAGTAGCAAAACTAGTCTAACACAACTTAAGACGGAGAATGGCGAGAGACTCCTCTCATTTGACCGATAATTAGTTAATTACGGTATTATATTTTCTGCAAGTCAGCTTTTAAAGAGAGTAAGAATCAAAAGATCTATAGGAAATAGGTATGCAACTTAGCAATATCAATCATTGCCAAATGCCAATAAGATCAAACACTTTTTTGGTCTGCAAGACTATGCTTTCCAACTCAAACATGAACATGTATTATTGGTTCTTGATTTTACCAAGTTGGCCCGCCTTTACTTTTTTTTTCCTTTTCCTTTTTTTACTCTCTTAAATCATATATATTCACTATCTCTCTCACCATAATGTACCATATGATCTAGCTTTGGATTCGATTTAATTTGTTGCAAAAGAGAGAGAGAGAGAGAGAGAGAGAGAAAGAGAGAGACAATGAAGGTGTGAAGAAATGAAAGAAACCATTAATTTATGTCTTGTAATTAAGTGATCATCTTAGGGAACCAAAATTAGTTCCATTTTCATTCCTTTAGTGTTTGTTGGGGTTTGATTTTGATTAATTTTATTTGGTTTTTTAAGCAGATCTTCAATTGGGTTCACCGGAAATTCAATCACAAGAATGTCGATAACTACGTCCTTTGCCCCAAAAAAGGTATCACTTCCTACCTATTTCTTCTTAATTTTTATTCATTTATATAACTATTTTTACTCATTTATATAACTATGAAAGTATTTCAATAATTTTCAGATATATTTTATCCAATTTCTAATATGTGATAGATATATCTTTTGCCGTGAAAAAGATGGGAAATTTTTCTAGGAACCACAAACTCCCATCTTATTCATATATTCTTAACCGGGATAACATAAAATATCTGGAGTTCGATTTCTTCAATTTTATTGTGGGTTAACTTTTTCTCAATTGTCAGGTGAACTACCATTTCATGATTCGATTAAACTAGAAACCGTTACAATCGAAAACGACAATGAAGCGCTACTCGAAGAAGTCACATTAGCAGATGTTTTTTACGGCATTTTAACTATTGGGACATTTGGCTTGGATCCGTTAAATGGAAAAGAATATTCTGTTAATGATAACCACAAAGAAACGGAAGAAAGTAGTGAAAAAGAAACGGTAGATGAGTATACCGTTAAATACAATGATACAAGCAATTTGAATCCGTTAGTCGTTAAGACAGTGAAACGAAATTTAGGAGAAGTTGTGAATGATTACGATCTCGACACGTGTACAACAAACATTGATCGGCTAATTTCAACCGTTGATGATGCTTTTCCTTTACTTAAATCTGACAATACTGAGATTGTGGAGAAGAAGAGAGTAACTCTAGCTGATTTATTCTCAGCTGACTCGGAGGATGTTGTTGCCGAGAAGTTAAATTCCGGCAAAACAACTCAGGATTCCAGTGAGAAGAAGCACGTGCTTTTTACCAAGAATAAAGATCACTTATCCACCAAAAAGTTAATGACACACAAGGGAGAGGATTTCCGTCGAATGAAAAAATTACAAGGAGTAAGAACTCTCTCATTTCTTCTTAACCGAAACATCAATTCGTACATTTTTTTAAAAAATGTTTAAATATTCCTCAGGAACAACTTATATACTGTTTAAATATTTGTGTAATAAGAGACAAATAATGAAGCACTAATATCAAACTCTAAACCCACTATTAATAGCATTACCATTGTTAATTGTGTAGTTTGTATCGAAGATGGTAAGGAAGAAGATTCATCCGGAGCTCGAAAGCAAGAACCCTAGAAAAGATGGATCATTCAACAATGGTAGAAGACCTGAAATGATCTCTCTCCTTCAAGGTATAATTACTTCTTAATTCAATACTAATACTTCAAAATTAATTACCTCTGATGTAGACTGTGTATCTAATTTATGATAGAACTAACTTTGAATTATTAGGTATTCAAACATATAACTTATCTCTGTTTGTTGCAGATGTTGTTTTCCCATTGTGATGAAATTAGGTAGCTACGAATTGGTTTTCACATTTTTAAATGATCATTTGAAGGACTTGTTGTTGTTGTTGTTCATTTTATTTTACTTATTTTTTATCTCAGTTTGGAGCATTTGAAATTTGAATGGGGTGTGTGGTTCACTTTATTTACAATGTAATATGTTTGTGATTGAATCGACTATAGGTTCGGTTGTTTTCTTTTTTTATATATAACAGTAGCATTTTATACCAATTTATATATAGGAGATTGAATTGTTGATTTGGTTCGTACAAATACTTATGTGACGTAGGCAACTGAAGCATTACGACCTCTTTTTTCAGTAATCTCTACTGAGTCTTTGGTTTAGATTTATTTGTTCAAGAATAGTTTTTGAATATGACTCGTCGTCTAAAGTTAAGGGGTAAACTCAATTACAAATTAATGTTAAAGTACTAAACTAAAAAAATAAGCTCTTTCACCTGATGACATGCATCACTGACTATTATACAAACAAACATGTGTTTTTTTGTGGAAGGAATGGAGAGTTATAACTTATAATTACCTCATACAATATGACACTTCAACCATAGATCAGAGTGACATACCAAACAAATGTACGTTAACTCTAGTTTTCCCCCAATTATTGACCAACCGATAAACTTGACTTTTATGTTTGTCTGATATTTTAACTTTTTTTTTTTGAAACGTCTGATATTTTAACTTGATTCTGAAAATTATGGTTTCCTTAATTAAACTTAACCGTCAATACCTTTTTATTTTTTTACCATTCATTTCCAAATCAATTCCATCATTTTCCTTGTTCTCTCTATCGACGATTGAAAATTAGTTATCAAAGATTACTAGACTAGCGTATGCCGACATTTAATATTAACTTTTTCAAAAAATTCCTTTTGGTTCTTCATCTACTTCTTCCCCTTGTGTTTGTTCTCCTTTCACCTCCACCACAGTTTGACCACCATTACCTGCCACCACGACCATCATCTTTCATTTTCTCTCATCTATCATATCTTATAAATTGTAAAGTTAGGGTAATGATACTACTACATGCCATGCCCCATACAAGCTGGTAGGTGAACAAAGTCACATGGAGATATCTTTTTTTTTTTAGACCAATTTACGTAAAACAAACTTTACCTCTTATTTGTTCTTAAATATATAGAGAGACCCGTTGATCTAGTCAACTTATGCATGAAAGTTTAGGGACGTCTTGTTAGAAAAACAAAAGGATGAGATTGTACAAAAAGGAAAAAGTATTCTTTGTAGTCTCTGTCTGCCTATTGACAAAACTGTTAACTAAAAGACTAAATAGTCTATTGGTCAAAACATTGGAGTAAAGTTAAATTTAAAATCAGTCCTTGTGCTGGTCTTTAACAGCGGTGCCCCCAGCTTCACTCGACTTTCTTTCTCTATGTTCCGGGCCACAATAAATTCAAAATGGGCTTCGCTAACAGGCCACTGAAAAATAATAACCAGGCCAGCCCGATCAAATTTATTTTCCTCAAACAAAACCCTAGAGATATATAAGCAATCTTTCGGTAAGACAAGAGAAGCGTGGCTAGGGTTTCGGTAGCAGAGAAAATTCAGAAAGAGAGAAGATGCAGATCTTCGTGAAAACCCTAACTGGGAAGACCATAACCCTAGAGGTCGAATCAAGTGACACCATCGATAATGTCAAAGCTAAGATTCAAGACAAGGAAGGTACTTCTATTCAACAACCAATCCCTTACAATTTTTCATTTTCATCAAAATTAGATTCGATTGTTCTAAGATTTATTGTTTTGAATTTCTCAGGGATCCCACCTGATCAGCAGCGATTGATCTTCGCTGGTAAACAGCTCGAAGATGGCCGTACTCTCGCTGATTACAACATTCAGAAAGGTTCATTGAAGTCTCTTCTTTTAGTACATTTTTTCTTTCACTTTTGCTATAAATTCGATTTTCAGTGTTGTTTAGTTGTAAAGTTTGAATCTTTGATTATGAAAATGGTGCAGAATCAACACTTCATCTTGTTTTGAGGTTAAGGGGAGGAATTATTGAACCGTCTCTAATGGCTCTGGCTAGAAAGTACAACCAGGACAAGATGATTTGCCGCAAGTAAGCAAACATTTCATCTTTAACGCTTATTCTGATGAAGATCTTTATTTAGTCTATAGTTCTTATTTAGTATTATAGTGAATGCTGTTCAAGCTACCTGAAGCCAACCTAGGCATTTATTTTTTCACCAAATTAAGCATCTACAAGATCTTGTTTATTGAATTGAGTTCATGAGCAACCAATTCTTGTTTGTATATGGTATGGGTATTGAATTGAGCATCTAGAAGATGCTTACAACTACATGGTTGGTGCTAATGACGTCCATTCAGAAGTCTTAAACGTCTTATAGAATGTGACTTATTTGTGTATATTTTTGCATCAATGGAAGTAGAAATGATTTATGCATATAGGTTGTATTGATGCTCTTTCTCTCCATATCATGTATTGTTAATAAACATTATAAAGTTATAGTGTTCCAATCTCCATTTACATATTATATGGTATTTTGCGACATCTATAGTTCTTTGACAAAGTGATGCATTGGGTCACTTACCTTCTCATGATTGTAACTGAAGTTACCTTGCAATTGTAAAAATGGATTAGGCTTTGGAATGTACTTTAAATAGTTAAACAAATTACTAAGATTTCGTTGCCCTTTGTATAGCTTCATAGCCTAGGGGTGCTGAAGTTATCTAGGCAATTCCCTCAACCCTTGTTTGGAGTGGTAAGAGGTTTAATCTTCCACCATAGAGGTCAAGGTTTCGAGGCATGCTGACAATTTAAAAAAAAAAAGAAGTTATCTATGCAATCGGTGCAAATTTCGTTCATCTAGGAACAATTACCCCATACCAACGATACCTATTCTTCTGTTTCATTTTCTTCATGTTAATATTGGGGCTTCTGTTTAATATTTAAATTTTTGTCGTATAAAATTGATAGATGGAGGTTTAGAAGTAGAAAAGTCATGAGCATCTATAAAAACAAACTTGACACATGTGGAGGAATTAAGGGGAAAAGGCATACGGGATACCTATCCCTAGACGAGCTGAGGCAAGGGAGGATTCGTTAAGTCGAGTCGCCTCAAACAGCATAGATTACCCTTGGAAATTTGTTAGATGATTGAATTTGAAACAATAACTTCAGTGGAACATTTGCTACAGGATTGTTTTATGTTCTTCAAACTGATATCGTATGATTTTTTGGACTTCTTGTAACTAAAATTGCATTGATACTACTGATAGGTGTTATGCACGTCTTCACCCGCGTGCTGTGAACTGCAGAAAGAAGAAGTGTGGGCACAGCAACCAGGTAAATCCTTGTCTTAATATGCTGCTTTCTCTCTTTCCTAACCTAAGTTTAAATTTCACATTCTAACGATTGTTTGTTATTTCTATGTGCAGTTGAGGCCAAAGAAGAAGATTAAGTAGACCATTCATAAGGTTTTGGTGGGCATAGTTAGTAAAATCAGTGTCCAGCTAGGGATTCAGATATCATTACTAGTAGACCTTTGTTCTTGATTTGCAAACTTCATTTCTATCGTTGCTGAATTACCTTGTTTTTGGTTGAAAATGCAAAGTATTTTATAAACAGAATTCAACTAGTTGGTTGCCTTATTGTTTGAGAAGTTTCTTTTTTTGCGCAGTCCAGTACGTGGGCTGGATTGAGCACAAATTTGACAAGGTTATGGGCCGATGGGCTCGTTCCTGTATAGGGTCATTTTTGCCTGATAGATGTCGTTGAAGAGTCCATTTTCTTCCATTATCAGGAAGAGGGATCATTCTTTATGATACTCAAAACAGTTCCTGATCTATATAGGCTTGTCTTGGGCCTTCAAGAGTTGTTCAGTGTTCTCCATAGTTTTGCCCCAGAAAAAGTTCCATTGACTTGTGAAGTTCCACAAAGGCAAACAAATCATGTTACTTAAGTGCTATAGTTAGGCTCTCTCATCAAAAAAAAAAAAGTGCTATAGCTAGGCAGTTTCTATGTGTCAAAATCTATAACATTCTCTCCCACCTAAGTTGGCAAATATGTTCGTTGTGAACTTAGTTCAACATCTGTAGTAGCATATCTTCGCTTTCTTGCATTGTCTTTAGAAGTTGCATTGTATATGCCTTCCGAGACTTCTTGGCATCTTCTGACATATAGGCTTTGCACATGCCCTACATCCTTGTAATTCTAGGTAGAACCCAATAGCTATTACGACCTATATATAATCGTGGAATTGAGACATGTTCTTTCAAAATTACCTTGACAAAGTGATTTTCCTTCTTGGATATAGCAAGTGCAACAATTTTTTGTTGTAATTGAACACCTCCTCTTAGCGATAGGTAATATTTTGTTTATCAGAGATTACATTATTCGGAGTCCACTTTGTATGTAGATTTGAATTTAATTATTTGTTCGTCTAAGCAATACATTAATAAAATTAATGAATTTAATTTAATTTTTTGGCAAAAAAAATATGTGAAAGAGAATGTATACTTTCTTAAGAATAAAAAGGAGATATAAGGTATTCTTCAACTTGCCATCTTCATTAAGGTTTTTATTTCCAAGTAAAACAAGATTCTCATCTTGAGGGGAAATCCTTGGTTATCTTTGGGATTCCCTTTCATAAATCACATAATTAATTAAGAAATTTAATCTCTTTTATTCTACTTTTAATAATATCAATCGCAACAAGAAGTATTTCGTTTCCAAAAATTAAATTAGATGGTTGTTATTTTTAACAATCACGTTCATTAAAGACACGAGTTTAAGGTTACTAATGACGAATCTACTTTAACTAATAAACACTAGTAGTTTTCAGTCTATAAATACTGAAAGATGGTAGAGAACAAGAAAATTCATACGTACTCAGATACTCTACAGACATGATTCAAAATTTAGGTTTAACCAAAGGGCACGAAGGTAATTGGGTTTATTTAACAAAACTAGTAAAGAGTTATATTACCTCAAAAAAAAATAAAGTAAAGAGTTATAATAAGGATTTATCCACTAGCTAATCTAACCCCTATCTTTTATATTGTGTCAGGTCAAGTTTCCACCAATATTTTGGTCCACATGGTTGACTACGTGTCATTCTTATGGATTTGCTTTATTGACTCTCTGCCACTTCTCTGGTCATTACATAAACTCTCCCATTA
>BEHA01050309.1:879786-891807 GCA_002897215.1 Eschscholzia californica subsp. californica | reverse complement strand
ATTATGGACTCAGAAATTTCACGTGATCATCAAATTGACCCCCCGCATCCGAGAAGTCTTTTTTTACTTTTTAACCATGGAACAAAGTCACAGCCGAGTGAGTGAGTTTGATGTTGATTGTTGATTGACTTTTGACCAAGATTTCTTCATTGGTGGGTCCCGTTTACCCAGGACGACTTTTATCCAAATAGCACTCTCACGTGTGGCATGGTAAACGGTAAAAGTTGAAAAATTACTTGGAATGCATTTAACCACAATCTTTATCTGCCCTTATTTCTGGATAGGTGCCACTAAAGGTGTCTCATCTTTTTGCTCTCAATCCATCCATCTTGGCACTCAGTCTATCTTAAATTTATTTAAACACAATTGTAGTAAGTAGATATATTTTATTAGTTAAGTAATTAGAGAGTTAACTTTAGTGGAGTTAGTGTACTAGTTAGTGGGTTAATGGATGAGTTAGTGAGATCATGTGAGTTGTGGTTATAGTTAGTGGGTAGAATTTGGATCTATAATAAACCAGTCTTTCTAATCAAATAAGATCAAAATTAAGTCAAGTAATTCAATTCAGTTTATTCCTTCTTTATTCTTTTTTGTCTGTGTGAAATTAGTTTCCTTTATCACTCGTAAAATTAAAGTATTTTTTAATTTTCAACATTTGGTATCCGAGCTAGATATATTTTGTGATTACTAACCGAATTGCAAAATGAACGATCAATCCAACCTCCGCTTCCGCGATTTTGTGGGAAAATTTTTGATCAATGGTGTATCTAAATGAAAGCATTATTTGACTTCCAGGAAATTTAGGAGGTTGTCGAATTTGGGTATATAGAACCAATTGATCAGGTAACACATGAAACTCTCTCTCAGGTCCAAAAAGATAGTTTGAGAGGGAACAGAAAGAAGGATAAGAAGGCATGGTTCTTTCTCTATCAAGTTGTTGATGATGATTGTCTTCGAGAAAATCTCAAGAGCTGAAACAGTTAAAGAAGTGTGGGACTTGTTGCAAAGATCCTACAAGGGTGATGAGAAGGTAAAAAATGTAAGGTTGCAGACTTTACGAGGTGAATTTTAATCTCTTAATATGATTAACTCTGAAAATATTTCTGATTATTTTTCTAGAGTTCAATCTATTGTTAATCAATTGCGGGTTAATGGTGAACATTTTACTCATCTTCGTGTTATTGAGAAAATCATGATATCATTAACAAGTCGTTTTGACTATGTTGTTGCTGCAATTGAGGAAGGAAATGACTTCTCAACTATGTCAGTTGAAGCTTTGATGGGTTCATTGATGGGTTCATTATGTTCTCATGAACATAGGATGAACCAGAGAGCTATTACATGGTCTATAAAACAAGCTTTTTAAAGCAAAGTGTATCTGCTTAAAAAAGGTGGTTCTAATGGTGAAGAGAGTCATGGTAAAGAATCCAAAAGAATTGGAAGGTATGATAAATCTAAAGTTAGATGTTTTTGTTGCAAAAAATTAGGTCATTATAAGTCAGAAAGTAGAGTTTCCAAGAAATATCTATAACATGCTAATTTTGTTGAAGATGATGTAGAACAGTAGAAGAAGGGGAAACTCTTTTATTAGCTTGCAGAATGGATGAAGATTCAGATGAAGATTCAGATGACTATTCAGTAGAAAGTGATGAAGATGGAGTTTGGGGTTGTCCTGTTAAAGAAAATCATCAAATAAAAATTGATACTGATGATGAAACATTAGCTTCAGAACCTCAAGTAATTAAGATTACACCTATTTCTCCGAATATTCACGATAATTCAAATCCAGAATTATGTCCCAGTTCAACTTGTATTCAAGTTATGTCGTCAATGTTTGATGACTACGTTGTAAGCAATGATAATAATGGGTCTGACGACGATTTTGCAAGTTTTGTATCTTTTGCAGATTGTAATCCCACCGGTTCTATCACTTTTAAGAAGCAGTAAAAAATGGGGAGTGGATTTCAACTATGGATGATGAAATTCATTCAATCGAGAAAGTTGTAATTGGGGGTTAAATTCTCTACCTACAAGAAAGTAGTCAATTGAGTTGAAATGGTCTTTCAAAAACAAGTACAAACCAGATGATGGTCAAGTAGACAAATTAGCAATGAAAATGTACGATCAAGAACCAGATTAATGTGAAGTTTTAAGTTGAAGAACAAGTGTCTATTATTTTTATTAAGCCATTGAAGGTCCATTCAACTTTCAAGTTGAAGATTATGATGGGCGTTATGTCTTTTGAGTTTAAGGGAGGGTGTTAAATTTATTTAGACTCAATTTTAGTGAGTATATATATTTTATTAATTAAGTAATTGGAGAGTTAATTTTAGTGGGCTTAGTGTACTAGTTAGTGAGGTTAATGTACTAGTTAGTAGGTTAATGGATGAGTTAGTAAGATCATGTGAGTTGTGGTCAT
The DNA here is from genome assembly GCA_002897215.1 of Eschscholzia californica subsp. californica. Taxonomy (NCBI): domain Eukaryota; kingdom Viridiplantae; phylum Streptophyta; class Magnoliopsida; order Ranunculales; family Papaveraceae; genus Eschscholzia; species Eschscholzia californica. Next base: position 889,388 of record BEHA01050309.1, on the reverse strand, counting down.
AGTTAGTGAGTAGAATTTGGGTCTATAAATAGACCAGTCTTTGTAATCAAATAAGAACATCTCCAATGCAAAACTAAAAAAAAAACTCAAATAGTCTTATGTGTCAAGGCTCAATTGAGTTTCTCTTTCCTAGATGTCAATGTTGAGATCTTCAATTCAAAAGGCATCCCCAATGCAACACTCTAAAAACTACAAAATAACTTAGGTGTCATTTCTTAGATGGTTAGATTTACTTTTAATATTGATTGTCCAATTGAGATCCACAAAAGAAATCTCAAATATTGAGTTTCTTCTTTAGATATCTCTACATTAAATGATGCCACGCCATTTTGAGATCCAAATTGAGTGTTGCATTGGAGAGAGTTTTTTACAAAAAACTCAAAAAATCTTAAGTTAAGTGGCGCTCTAAGTTTTTTAATTTCAGTGTTGCATAAGAGATGCTCTAAGATCAAAATCAAGTCAAGTAATTCAATTCAGTTTATTCCTTCTTCATTCTTCTTTGTCTGTGTGAAATTAGTTTCTTTTATCATTCGAAAAATTAAAGTATTTTTTTTATTTCCAACCGTCTAAGGCCTCTAGATTGGGGCAGTTTTGGGCTCCTTGCTTAATCCGTGTTGTTCAACTTCAACACAGATTAGATTCAGACCTGTTACCGTATCTAATTGTACTAATTAGTTGTTTAGTTCTCTAAATTTTGAATTTTGATTTTGTTGAACTAGTGTTTTGCGCATTCACTTATCTACGCACTATCTAATTAGGTTAGATCTTGTATCTCAAGTGCACAAAGTTTCGGCTATAAATAATGTCTGCATTTGAAAAAAAATACGCATTGTTTTAGATCCAAAACTATGAAAGAGATTGATATCTGTACGGGCTCACATATAATACCTTAGTATACATAGTCCATTGGCTTATTTTTCTTTTCAATATGGAGGCACGTTCAACTTTATAAAGCTGTTCCAAAAAAAAAAACTTTATAAAGCCTTTCTTAACAAAATCTTGATACTTCATAAAAAAAAAAACAAAAACTTGATAAAGCCACTTGCATTCATTCATTTTAATATTCAAGGTGTAATCATTTCGCGCGAGTGATTGATAGTGTTGACTGTAAAATCTTAGAGATCTCAGGTTCGATTCACGGGAGGTGGAATTCACATAGACTTGTGTTATTAAAGATATAAATAATAAGTTCGTTAGGTTTTTGGTCTTTAAGCCCATTTCATTAGTAGTTTAACTTAGCTTTAAAAAAAAAATCCTTATTAACATCTCATTAACAAAAAGAGAAAATAAAAACATAATGTTGTTAGTACAAATTATCCTTTGGGATTTTTTAATATTACAACAAAACATCCAAAGTTCGATGTTTTTCTCGGTCATAAGTCAAAACAAGAATGTTAATTACCAGGACCGAAATTCTAAGGTCTACTTATGTTTTTGTTATTATTTTATTTTTTATACAACAATGAAGTTTACCAACCCATATTTGAGAGTTAAATTTTCATTAATTGAGAGTTGTATTTATTTTTTGGCTCACTCTTCCACATGCATGTGATATGTAAGGTCTATATCTTTCTCATCACTCTATTGATGTTTGTCACAAGATACATGCAAGATGTTTTTTGTGTGGTAAGTCTCATACCCTTGTCTTGCATGTCATTGATTTGGACAAGTCAATTGGCAATCCATAAAAATCTGGTTTAATGCTACAAACAATCACTAATGCAATATTAATGACCATGATATACCATGAAGAATCTTTTTGTTTTACTATACCAACTAATTGTGGGCCAAGATTTGGACAATTGAGATGTTTATAATTTGATGCTGTCCTCACAAAGAACTAGCAAGCAAGAGAGCATATAGATCCATCTATATCATTCAACTTCTGTATAAATTTTATGGTCAAAACAGTTTTGTTGCCTATTTTTTCATGAATACGGATTTATAATGAACTTATATTCACTCACTTGTTCGTATTAATTTCGATGTTTAGCTATAGTGCAAGAACAATTGATTCATGCATGTACTATAAATGGAATGACTACCAAAAATGATGTGTGGAGGTCTGGAGGATGAGCAAGAAGCTGCATTGTACTTGGGGTGGAGGAGGATATTCTAGGATTGGGAAGCAGCTTATGATGGGGAACTATATATCCAGGATAAATGAGCATGTAGAAAGAGAATACGAGACAGAGGAAAATGAAGAATTCTCGGTTAAATCTTTTATAACGATGAAAAGAAGACTTGGCTGAGGAATTTCCGTGCAAACGCAAAATTCCTAGAAAAATTATCTTCTTTGTCTGGGAACATGTCCAAGGGAGCTACGTAATCAGACTAAACTACAAAAGATCGGGTTCAACATGTTTAATAGATACCCTACTGCAGACAAGCATGTGAGACAATGTAACATGTCTTGGATTAGCAATACTCAGTTCAGTCAATTTGTTAGTAATTGGGATGTCATGGTCAGGTTATAAGCCAGTTCAATTGTAATCTTTTGTTTTTTTTGTTGTCTCAGGGATGGTTAGCTTCCATAGCTACCACTCTGCTTTTCCGTTATCAATGAAACTATTTTGCATTCTCTAAAAAAAAATGTCTGGTTCAGCTGCGAGTCGTCAATGATTTTGATATATTTCACGAACTTGGATGCTCATTCATCATTTCACTCTAGTGTCACTCTATCATTTGTTTTATTTCTCAAAGTAATCGATCAAATATGGAATTGGATTAATAGTTCTTCTAACATGTCAAGTCAAAAAAAATTTTCTAATGGACAAGCAATACCATATGTTCAATTTATCTTACTAATCCAAATATAATACTTTTTTTTTGTTAAGAGAATCCAAATATAATACTTAAAAAGAGTTAATAAAAATAGAAAAAATGTATACCATGGTACTTGGTAGAATCATCCAATGAAGAAAAGATTAGAGAACATAAACTAAGGCCAATTCATTAGTACTATATTTAATGACATTTATCAGTTATTGAGGGTTTCAATACTTCAACCACTCCCCTGAGTCCCTGACTCACTCATTTTCTAGGTTATTTGTCTGGTTGCTTTCTCACATTTAAACCATCATCTAAATTCAGCTTTATCCAACGGTTCATCATTTATCTTTAAATTACCAAATCATTTTCTTAATCAACTAATTAACGGTTATGATTTGATCATGATTGAAAATAGACAGAAATCTAATGGTTTATAGAGAGAGATTAAGAAAGAAATGGTCTCTAGATAATATAGAGAGAATAAATAAATAAATAAATAAATAAATAAATAAATGCATGGGGGGTGGTGGTGTTCATTTGTGGGTCTGGAAACCAGCTGTTAGGGTTGGGTCTGCTGCTCTTTTTGTCTTTTTACCTTGTCTCTCTCTCTCTCTCTCTCTCTCTCTAGGTAGAAACAATGTCTCTTTCTCTCTCTTCTTTCAATGCCCCTCACTCAGGTTCTGCTCTTTTATATAACACCAAATCATTCTCTTCATCATCACTTCTCTTCTTCTCATCATATCTTATCTCCCCTCCACCCCCTTCTTCTTCTCTTCCCCCTTGAAGGAAGGCGAAACTTTTGGGGGGAGTTATAGTGAGAGAAACTAAATCAGCTACATAGATACAGATATTTGAAGAGGTGGGGAAGCTCTCTTATTTGAGGGGAATGTTGTCTGGCTCGAGGTCACCAAACTTTTTATCATTCATCTCTTAAATTTTAAGTATGTTCTAAAAAGAGAAAGAAACCCTAGCTATCATTGAGATGAATTAATCTGTTTTAGTGTCGTCGGACCAGGCTTCATCCCCCCCAATTAATGCTTCCACTTACCACCACCACCAACACAACATAAACCTAGATTTTCTCTCTCAAATTTCATATTTTGCAGAAGATCGATCTGTAAGTAAGTTTCAATTTTGAGTTATTTTAGGGTTTTGAGTTGTTTTTATTTGTGGGAAGTTAAGGTTGTTGGTGGGTAAGAGTAGCTAGATTGGTGTCATAATGAAATATTTTTGACTGTGTTACTAGCTTCTTTCTTTCTTTTTTTTTCTGACGGAATCTAGAAGAAAAGGTTTTCATCATTACACTTTGATTTTTCTCTTAGATCTTTACTTATAATCATGATTGCTTCATCATTTGGGTTATCCCCCTTTTTCACTATGTAGCTTTTGAGGATCTGATTCTTCTCTTAATGTCTTTTTCGGATCAGGGTTTCAGTCCCTATCTTTCAAGTTTCTCTCTTTCTCTCTCTCTCTCTCTCTCTTAGGCTTTCATTTTATAGAGAGAAAAAAGAGATCTAACTACTGTATTATACTCTCTTAGGGTTACTACTTAATCCTCTTAGAAGACTTGTTTGCTTATGATTTTATGGAGGATTGATGATGTAATAATGATTCACTTCAAGTTTGTAGGTTACTTGTTGAGGTTCTTAAAATTGTGCTAGTCATAATTAAATTCATCATCTTTATTCTTCTTTGGACTTGTCTACTTTTAGTTACTAGTAGGTAGTGGAGTTTTTCGCTTTCCTTTTAGAACTTGTGATTCTTTCTGGTTCAAAAATGAAAATCTGTTATTTTTTGTTCATATTCTAGTCTAGAATGCCAAAGAGATAGAGTCTTACTAGATCATTGTTTGAGTTTAGGGTTAAGTATTATTAAGGAAAGTTGAAGAATAATAATTACATGCATAACTAATCCATTTCATTCCTCATCATTTGTGTAATTAATTTTGAGTTGGAGCTAAAAAAAGGGTATCTATGAAGTTTCATTTTGGTGATTTTTCATCGCTTTTCATCTACGGATCAAGGTTCAAATCCAGGAAAAGTGCTAGTGATTTAGAAAAATTGGGCAGAAATCTTATGTGGTTTATTGTAATTCGTTCTTTCGATGATTCATAGTTCTTTCGATGATTCATATCCATTGTAATTCGTGGATTTCTGCCTAATATAGTCTGCCTAGATTATAGATTTTTTTTTTTTTAAACTTTGTATCTTCTTTTTGGTTCTCTAATTTTTAATGCTTCTTCCATGCTATGAGATCTATGTAAAAGTACTGAGTAATATATACTGAGAACTTGAATAGGTTATTGAAGTCAGTGATGGGCAAATGTGTTGATTATTGAAGAAAACAGATGATTGATGAGAGATGGGTAGCTATTATTATTGAGGAAAATAGTTAACTGAAGAGATAGGTATATAGCCTTGTTAGGGTTACTGCTTGGATCTCTCTCTGTCTCTCTCTCTCTCTCTTACTAGATACACTTAGCATCTGCATCTACACATGCACAGTTTCTCTGACCACCATTAAAAGTGGAGGTGTGATTAGATTCAAATTTAAGAATTGTTAAGAATGTATGAGATACACAGTACTCTTGTCAGTTTGACTTTCACTGAAAACCCTAAAAGGATTAAGGGTTTTTTTTATCATAGTAAATGATTATATCTATTAGGGTTTGGTAGATAGGTGCCTATATTAATGGAAAGCTGACTGAGATTATTCACTTGATTCAGCTCTTCAATAGTAAAATAATAATAATGGTGGGGTTTGGTGCTTTTATTATGCATTGTTGTTACAAGTAATTAATGAATAATTTGTGTAGTTTGCTGTCTCATTGGGAAACCTACTTTTTTGGAAATTGGATCAGTTTTTTGACTTTGCTCACTTAAAAATCCAACTTTTTATTTGTTGATCCTCGGGTTCGTAAAAAGCAATGACTTTTTTAACCCTAAGATTAGCAACTTTAGGTATCCAACTATTGCTTGACCTCCATTAATGTACCTCTCTACAGCATGAACACAGTTGTAGTCAAGGCCTCAAGGGTTGTATAACACAGGAAAAAGAAATCAAGGGTCTTGGTTGGAATGTTGGATTGTTATCCTTCTAAAGAAATCAGACTCTGCAATGTTGTTTTCTTTTTATAGATTTGAATTATTTTATATATAATTTTAGTTGTTTTGCGAAATTTTATCTTAAGATTTTGAAATAAGCCTTTTATATCTAGCTTGTATGTTTTCAGTTTCCAAAACAAGTCTAAATTGAGAGGACCTGTTCTAAGATCTAAATTGAGAAGAGAAGTAAACACATGTATATACAAAGAGAGATGCTAGAATCACAAAAGATTTTGATAAAAAAAGTTCCCAGCTGATGTGGCGGTTGTGATTTTCATCTCTCAACGGCCTAGATTTGGTCAAAGTTTGAAACCACACCCGCCACATCAGCTGGGAACCTTTTTTTGTCAAAATCTTTTGTAACTTTATCATTTCCCATATACAAATGTTACAAGTAAATTATACATTATTTAATTCAGATTTCAGGTTAAAAAAAACAAACATCAATTACATCAGTGTAGGAGGTGCTATCGTACCCAACAAAGACCCCAATTCGACAAGCCAAAAAAATTGGGCACGCATTGAGAAGTTGTGGGACACATTTGATAGATTCAAGTCTTCAAGATTAAACATGTATATGGAGGAGTAAAACCAAACAACCAACTTACTTGCAAGAGTGAGGCTGGGAGTTAGAAGCTTGAATCTTAACCAAGACTCAAAGATGTTGAGGCGGATCGAATCATTAAGTTCCCACTGAAATAGGATCTACACGAAGAAAAGCACTTGCCATTGGTTGGTTCAAATTTTTGTACACCTTCTACTAACCTAGTTTTTCACAATCAACAACTACTACAACAACTCCACCACCATCACCACCACTTTACCCCTGTGACACAACTCAACCACCACTAATCTTCCACCTACTCTGCAAGTCCACGACTAACAGCACAACTAATCCACCTCTTCACCACCCATCACCACCTCCACACTATACCATTTCTAGTTACCATTGTTACAATTTTATGGAAGAACCCACTTCTGTTCCACCATTATCGTCACTGCCACAGATCCACTACCACTAATCAGGACCACCTCTCCCAAAACTACTTCAACACACGACCACCACCACCACGTCTGCCCCAACTAAATTACCACACCACCACCACGTCTGCCCCAACTAAATTACCACACCACCCACACCCCCTCTATTCCACTACCACCAAAACAACTACCACTCCCGCACCACTAACTACTAACCACTACAACTCCACCACCAATACACGTCCACCACCACCACCACCGGTCCAGCACTAACTACCACAACCGCTACAACTCCACCACCAACACACACCCACCACTGCTTAATTACCGCCTCCACGCTGCCAACACAACACTAGCATTAATGCATTATCTGCAAACTACTACCACCACCATTACTAAAATCGTCATTACCACCCCAAAATTGCAGAGTAGGTGGTAATGATGATTTTAGTGGGCTTCTTCCCAAAATTGGTTTACGAGCACTCTGTTTAGTCAATTAATTATAGATTGTGATGCCATATATAGGCTTTGAGCTTTTTGTAGATGAAAATTGTTCTTGGTTTGTTGGATACAGGGGTTGGCTAGCTATCTTGGCTTCCACCATTGCTTTGATTTTCTTAATGAATGATACTATTTTGCGTCTTCCAAAAAAAAATCATCATTACCACGCAAATAAAATTCAAATTCTCAACTTTCGTATGTATACGAAATAATTATAAATGGCTCAAAGCCTACATATAACATCCCAATCTCTAATTAATTGACTAAAAAGAGTGTTTATAAACCAGTTTTGAGAAGAATCCCAATAGTAAATGAGACTTTTAACTGGAACAATGTACATTCTCCAATGATCCTTCTTTCTCATAATCTGTCTTCAAAATTCTGTTAATCTTTTCGAGCCATATCGACCAGATTAAATACGTAGATAAATAAAGGACTTTCGGTCTGAAGTCTTACGTTGCTTCCTTTCTAAAAAAAGATGAGAAATTGAAATGATATTGTTAAGAAGATTGGAGTTCATGTAGATAGCATCCCAAATATTAGCCGTAAAGGGACACTTGAGGAAAAGATGAGTTGAAGTCTCACAATTCCTCTGGCAAAGGGAGCATCTGTTGGGGCAGTGAATCCCCTTCTTATAAGCCTATCCATTTTAGGAATGACCTCATGAATGATAGCCTAAAAGAGAAACGTGACTTTCGAAGGAACACCTTTGCCAAATCCATTTGGGGATTTGAGAAAATGTCGATTGTTTTCGAGTTCTTCATAGAAAGAGTTTATAGAAAATCCTCGACGATCAGGGAGCAAATTTGAGAGAATGCAATGTTCTTTACTCATAGTAGAAAACTTGTTTCTAGCAACAAGTTTGTGCACTAGCTCGCAAGGACTCTTTTCACACAAGAAAAACAATATAAGCGTTCGGCTACGACGGAGTTTTGGTTTGGTTATTCTTCCTAATATATCCACGGATTTTCGAAGTTATCAAAGACAGAGCTTATTTTTCCTTCTCTTTTCTGATTTGAATCTTCATTTGACACAATACAACCTCTTTTACAAAATCATGATTAGTGTCCTCGATATAGGCATGAGAAATACATGTTTCTTTATATTCCTAGTTATATTATAGGTGAACATCAAGAATATCACCAAGTCAGGATGGCCGAGTGGTCTAAGGCGCCAGACTCAAGTTCTGGTCTTCGAGAGAGGGCGTGGGTTCAAATCCCACTTCTGACATTGATTTTTCCTTTTTTGGGTTTTTATAAACAGAGGAAATGGGAACGGACTTTGAGTCTTTCACCAACTCCTAACCCAACCAAGAGACCCCCTATAAGCTTCTTATCTAGGACCTGGCCCTACCTACCAAGTTTTGGGTCCTGTCTTTTAAGCCCGAAAGGGATTTTTTTTAATAAGCAATTTCATTGAAAATTGATTTAACATTGAATCATGAAGGAGAATTGCAAAATAAATTATACTAACATAAAAAACACAATTACAAAGAAATTAAAGTCCGCCAATTAAAAACCAAAATCCCAAAACACAGGTAAGTCTTTTTCTAATAGGGAATTCTAATAGAAAATAAGTCTTTTAATGAAAGCTATCTTCGTTCTTTCAAGTCCAGCAAAGGCTAAATTTTAAGTATACTAACCATTTCTCTTACATACTCACACATCTAAGGTATTCTCCCTTCAAGTCATAAGTGATGTGCGTGCATAAAAAAAAATGGGGAGTGTATTTAAAATTTCCTTCCGCAACGACTACTATTGAGCACGAGAAATATTTATAAGCAAGCCCATTTGGCTATATGCAGGCAAGCTACAATTAGACTCCAGACAAAAGAAAAGAAGAAGAAAGAAAACGCAAACAACTCATCACGTAAAGGTTTATCGTTTTCATATTAGCATATAGAAAACGATTTAGACAACGGGTTTCCCATAAGTAGCTAAAATAATCACAAAACTTAGTTTTCATTATTAGGAGATTTTGTGCTTCAGCAAGTTCGAAAAACAAACCGAGACATAATTTATTCAACCCCTTGTCCAAACAAAGTTTAGAAAGAACAAAAACTATCAACTTACCTCATGACCTAAAGTGGAACTTTAGAGAAATTAAATATATTGTCAGTAATTGGTCAATTTTATATGAAGATATTAGTATCTCTCAAATATGCCACCTTATTCACACTTTTTTGCCTAATTGGGACAAATGGGACCAACAGAGGAAGGTTCATGGGTCATGAGATCAAAGGGG
>BEHA01050309.1:855117-872383 GCA_002897215.1 Eschscholzia californica subsp. californica | reverse complement strand
CCTTCAGAGCTGCACGCCTGAGTGGCGTCGATCGAAGGTAAGCCTTCACTAACTTATAAACCAATATATCTAAAGGAACAGCATGGATTTCATCTCGTAACCATGGGTGAGCTGCAAATGAAGAAATGCTAGTTAGTCTCCAACTTCTCAAACACAAACAATATCATGCGTATTTGGTAACAAAATAAAATAGCCGAACGAATTAAGTCATAAATAAATTATCTGAAGGTTCGATTAAAACTTGAAATTTCATCCAAGTAAGATGAAACTGAAGAGTAACTGTAAAGATTTTGGTCTCTTGAATTATAATTATTCAGTAAGGATTTGATGCTAAAAATTACTTACTGAGAGCTTGTGCTGCAGTCATTCGTTTTCTGTGATCCTTGTTAAGAAACCTTTTTACAAAATCTTTGGCTTCTGGAGATACTACGGGCCAAGGCAAATCATCAAAATTAGGATCAGCTCTGAGAACAGCACGGAAAATTCCTGATTCTGTTCGTGCCCAGAAAGGTCGGCTTCCACATAATAAGATGTATGTTATAACTCCAATACTCCAAATATCTGCTTCGAGACTGTATGATCTATGAAGTACTTCAGGTGCAACATAGTATGCACTGCCAACAATATCATTGAGTCTTTCATCTGCACATAGACAAGAGTTAATACTTTTCCTTGCACCTTTCATCAATACAACCATGACAATATGGGACGACAGCATAAAGCTTTAGCTGTATGCAAATTTTCCAGACTTGTATTCTGGTCTTAACCTAAACAATGGGTTTTAGCTAACATAAATCATTAGTGCTACGATAAATTTATCTCTTTATCTTTCTGTAACCTCATACCAAATAAAAAACTAAACGAGGAAACATGTCTCAACTAATTATTGATGACGCACTAACATAATAACCTCAGTATCTAACTTTGCACTACAAAAAAGAATCAATAGATGGCTCGTGGCTATGCCTTGGTTGTTTTCTACTGAGAGCTACAAGTTCACCTTAAAGTCCCTCACCACTACATAAGCTTCCCTCTGACAATATCTTGAATGTCCTGTCACACCCGACATGTGCATCAGATGGATATCACCGATTCCAATTTCAATCAGCTGATATGCGAACCGTGACAATGCATAATTTTAGGCTAAATTCAAAATCCAAGAGCCCACTCAGGGGAAGCCCTCTACACCTAATTCTTCACTTCCTATAAATGGCCAATCCTATAAATGGTTAACCAATAAACTCAGCCGTGGCCTACAACTTTAATTATAGAAAGAACTTTAAAGAGTATTGAAATCGAAACTTACTATAAACAACCCTAATATGGGAAATGAATATCAGTTACAACTCGAAATAATAACAACCCTATAATACATCATAAGTCGGAGGGTTTCTACAGCACGTATTTATGCATGATTCTATGTAGTAATTAACTTACTGCAAACAACCATAAGTTGGAGGGTTTTTACGCTTCATAGTCGTCTCTAAGAATACTTAACAATGACCTTGTCGATAAAACGCACAAGTAAATTTTGAAGTAGAGGCAAAAAAAAAGACTAACTATTACCCGGTTTAGTGAAATCAGAAAGACCGAAATCGATCATCTTCAGTTGAGCCTCTTCATCTCTTTTTGCAAAAAGAAAATTCTGATAACCAGTCAAGGTAAAAGAGAGTAAATGATTTAAGTTTTATTACAAGTTCTGCAGGGCAGAAACAACAGGTTAAGCAATAAAAAGAAAACAAGTAACTGGTTAACCATGCAAGATAATTAGCAAACTAATAATTTTAGGTGCAAACCTCAGGTTTTAAATCACGGTGGACAACTCCTTGAAGATGACAAAACGCAACTACACCTAAAATTTGAATGATTATAGCCTTTGCATCTTGCTCAGTGTATCGTCCACCTCTGCAGTGAGATATTGGCATTTAGTGACTTCAATCATTCTATCAACTCAAGATATACAAACTAACATTTGGAAATGGCATCTGAAGAAATCTAACACTTTACCTGGCTAAAATTTTCTCTAGTAGCTCTCCACCTTCGCACAATCTGATAAGGATACAAACTTAGATATCGTGAGGAAAATTTGGGAATATGAAAAATGAGGATTTACGGATAGATTTTTTTACGAAGAAGAAAGTATCATACTCTTTAAGTTAAATCTTCAAAATAGTGAACACTCGCAGATCGATTAACTTTTCAGATTACCATCTTGATCCATTTTCAACAATATGAAAAATGAGGTTTCTTAAAACAGAATGTCATATATCTGAATTGGTATTTGAAATTAATACTATTTGAAGTACCAAACTACACAGGAAACTCGGGAATGTGGACAAAAAGATCACAAGAAGACATTGAATAATGGTTAAAAAGCTAAACAAAATTATAACACTCCTAGAGGAAACCACTATGTATATGGAGAGAAAACAAGTATCACATTGTAATTTTTGCAAGAACTCTGTCATTTCTTTCCTTGATCAAACATGTAATTGTTAAATGTTTATCAGTTTACTTATGTACATTCCAAGAACAATTCTCAAGAAACCAGATACAGTAAAAGAAAAAACTTACTCCATGACTATGTAGACGTTATTGGCATCTTCACATGCCTCATGAAATTTGACCATATTTTTATGCCCAGATAATGCTTTCAAGATTTTCACCTCCCTACGAACATCTTCAATAGATATCGCTGTCGTCATCTGCCAAACAATGGATGAAAATTACCTGATTTAGCCCTAACACGTTGATCCCATATATGCGATAATGGGTAGCTTGCGTGAAATAATGAGAAGCATGTAAACATTTTATCATATATATAGATTACCCATGGGCAAAACAGACAGCTGATGCAAACAACAGTTTGTGCATCTTTGGGACTTAGACCTAGATATTTGGCTTACCCAACAACTCCCAAAACTTATGCATATTATAGATGAAAAGGAAAGTGTATAAATGGCATTACGTCGCAGGCATAATCACATATTAATAGCTGCCTAAATCGGGAGAAAACAATGTCATAATACCATCAAATCAATTCCTAATAATTGATATTTTTCCAACTACCATCCTACATCGACTTTCTGTTTATCTACGATTATGAGAACAAATAATCTGCAAATTCACAGTTAAATTGATTCTATTTGAAAACTTCCTCTTTCAAGGCCTTCTCATGTTCTTGAAGTTTCCTCTCATATTATAAAGTTCTTAAGTCCAACTTCGATCTTTCTATTACCATATTACCTGCATTAGTTGAACTGATTACAAAACCACGATATCAAATCTAGTCCCTGAAGCATAACTCAAAGTTTCCTATGGGGGTCTGCTAGTGGACTACTCATTGACTTTTTGTTAATGTACCAACCTAAAACTCAGCATTTCTCAGCCTTAAACTAACTAGAGAACCACATAATAAGAGTTATTCATGGAGAAACAGAGTTTCTCAAAGTTCCAGGTAGTTGGATTACCCATTCACAATCTACAGATTGTGAATTTCTTTGGAGTTCTAATCAGATGGAACAAAAAAACACCGTTACCATCGATTTCGAACCCGTGAAGATGGAATTGATTTTAGGAAGCAACCAAAGACGGGACCTTTTCTTGCAAACTATCCACTTTCAAGTATTCTTATATAGTAATGGGATTAAATCAACATATGCATTGTTCATATGATTCAAGCGGATTTACTAAATTTTCATTTACCGTTTCAATTAAACAGAACCAGAATCATATGATTAATCAGTAGAACTAGTTAGAGTGAGAAAGTATAAGAACAAATTAGAGAGAGAAAGAAGAAAGTGAAGACCATGCCATGCGAGAATACCTTAGCTTTGGAAATGATCTTGACTGCAACTTCTTGACCTTTGAGATCACCTTTCTTCCCTCTAGCAACACAAGTATGGCCAAAATGACCTCTTCCAACTTCCTTGCCTAAATCATACTTGGCCACAAAATTCTTCCCATAACCAAAGCTTTTATCTAACTGCCGTTCACCTCCGTCTCCTTCTCCAGATGCTGTTCCTCCACCTCCTTCCTCCTCCGGAATCGTACCTTCCTTGGGCGTCGATGAAGATCCCTTTCGCCTCCTTAAAGCAGCCCTAATATGCTTAGCTGGTGACGGCGGAGGAAAAGGCCGTCCAAAAATTCTCAAAGGAGTAGACTTTCCCGATCTCGCCGGTGACGGAGATACTCCACCAGGAAGTGGACTACTTCCTTGAGGATAAGGACTTGGCCATTGACTTGTCGGTGAAGATCGACCTGGTGTGTTTCTCACTCCATTATTAACCGTAGAAAATGATGGATTTCGATCGACATTACCTTCGATTACTACCGTATCTCCTTCTCCTTCAACTACTGTAACGTTCTTCGCGTAACACTGTCCCATCGGTTTCTCTCTTTCTTCTTCTTAACCAGTCAAAAATTGAACATCGGATGGTCAAAATGAACACCAGAAGATCGAAGAACACTAAGATTCCGGCGAGAAAGAAGAAGATCGAAAATGAAGGATGACGAAAACGTTAAAGAGAGAGAATAAATCGAAGTTTGAGTCAGAGTGAGAGAGAAAGAAAGAGGGAGGGAGTTTTTTCTAGAGAGAGAAACGACTCGAGAAGTGAGAGAAGAAGCTAACCCAAAACAAAACAGAAGGTTTTAAGTGAGTACATGATAGGTGTGAGAGTAATGATTTGGTGTAAACGACATCACGCATTTATACTGGGTCCCACCTACCGTTTTTTGTTGCCCTTTTTACTACTACACTTATCGATCCAATCGACTAATCAAAGAATCGGACGGTCGTAAATCAAACTTGACAAGGGTAGGTAAGACCAAAAGAACCGTCTTCCATAAATCTTACTCAATTTAGAGGGTGATTTTCATCCTTTGGATTCAATCAAGTTATGGAAAATCTGACGGCTGAAAAATGATATTGAAAAGGATAGGTGGGGACCAAGATAGATGGAGATAAATCCTGATTATTTTAATGGGTGATTATTGAGCGTTAGATTTATTCAATCTGAGAAAATCTAACGGCTTGAAATCAACTAAAAAGTAGGTCGGACCAATACAGCTTAGATAAGTCCGCTGAGTTGGAAGAACTTAGCAAACAAGTGGCTCCTTAAACATCGGAACTAAAAGATCGTAAGAGTACGTGTACACGCTTTTGGGTCCACTTGCCAAGAGTGTCAATTTGGTTCGGTTCCAATTTGAAAATGTTCAGAATTTTATATTCTTAGAAATAGTTTTATATTAGAACCAGTATAACCTATTCATGGTTCTAATAGAGCGTCTTGATATTCACCATGTTTATTTTGGAAAGAATAAGGTTTTCTTGGAATGTATTTTAAAGGCACATGAAATATATAAATCATTTCTACTTTTTAAGAAAAGTTTTGAATGTGTATAATTCTTTTTTGCCAAAGAAGGATATCTATAATTAAGAAAGAGAGAAATATATAAATCATTTCTATTTTCAAATAAGAAGTTTTGGAATCTGTATAATTGGTAAAGAGAGGAATCATGTAAATCATTTCTATTTTGAAGTAAAAGGTTTTGGAATTTGTATAATTAGTCAAAAAATTAATTTTTTCAAAATAGAATATATTTATGAGTTAACATGTTTTACTATATGTTAAGACACAAATTTTTTCTTCTTAAAGAAATTATAATCAGTAGTGGGTGACTTGGACATTTACTTGATAAAATTTGGAAGAATGTATTACAAGCCCAACACGCGGTCCAACTACTCCAACCCATGTTTGAGTTGGGCCTGAAGGTTTCCACCCTGTAGGGGAGCCTATGGAACTTCTCGATTATAAGGGCATTTCAACAAATGGCTTGAGTATTGTTTTAGCACAAACCAAATCCAACTAGATAATGAGCGTTCTCTTTTATTGGAAGTGGCAAGGTTTGAACCCTGATCTCTCTGCTGAAGGGATAACGTATTGTTACTCGAGCATAGTGAGTTTATCAGCCATGTGTGGTTTGCTCAAAGTAACACTAGACATACTTCCCAATAGGTTCATTGGAAAAATGGGAAATAAACTTGGATCTTCCTTATGTCCAAGTAGAAAAACAGTCTAGTTAGGCTTTTTTTATATGTGGTTCTATTACTTCAAGTTTGTAAGTACGTAATACAAATAAACGGAAAATGTAATTACATCTTACGTAATAGCGAAAATTTATGTTAGTATCATCTTAATGATCGACAGGCGACAACTAGCAAAGAGTTTCTCAAGTTTAGAGTGTTTACTTGAAGTCTTGAGATTAATTACATCCATGTTGTAATTGAGATTATACGTGTTAACGTTGTGGTTATCCAACTCAAATTAATTAACAATGAGTGAAGAAGATCTAGATATTTTATAATTAGTTAAGAGATTTTATCTTTTCTGTGTAGGACAATTCTCACAAGTCCCTTCACGTGTGCGTTTGTTGAGTCTAACACTTCTTTTTACTTTTCAGATTACACGAGACACGTGTGGGTTTTAAACTTATCAAGTGCGCATAACTTTGATATCATGTTAAGTTTGCACCTTTAAGAAAGTGATAATTACTAGATAATAAATGTATATTTTTAGATATATATATAGTCTAACATAAAAAAAATATCTAAATATTGATACACCCCATTTCTGTAGTACATAAAAAATAACAAAATAACTTGAATATTTTAGGTGGGATATTTTTTGAGTAACAAAGGGGATACTTGAGAGAGTACCCTATAAATGGCCCATAGGAAAAGGTATGTGGAACCAATGTCCAGCAAAGAAAACATTATTGGATGATAAGAATATCTAAAAAAAGGCAAATATAAAGCTTTTGCACCCTTTCAACAAAATAAAATAAAAAAATAAAGCTTTTGCACCAACCAGTCATAGAAGAATGACCTGCCCTCCATCACAAGGCCATCTAGTAGTCAAATTTCAAGTATTGGACAAGCACACGGTTGGCTTCTATATCTTTACAAGTAGATTTTTGTTTAAATATTGGACAAATATAAATGATAACCATTCTGCTACACTCACCCTAAAACCTTCTTTATTCATTTTCTCATCATTTAATATCGGAGTCTTATTTTTCCAAAAGAGAAACAAGTTGGAAATGAAAAAGAAAGAAACAAATTAGAAAAAAGAGGGAGAAATAGAGAAAAATAGAGAAAAAGACCTAAAGGAGAAACAAAGAAAGAGATATTGAGGATAACGAAAGCTCAAAAAGGAGAGAAAGTTACGGAAGATGTGCCGACACTCTTATAATCAGACTATAGACAATTAGATATTGGGCTTTTTGTTTCGTTAACAAGTGAGAGGACGAGAAGACACTCTGTATCTATCTCACGATGAGCATCAACCATCCCTCTTTTTTATCTCTTCATCAAAGAAAAATATTAAACAAGACAAGACGTGTAAAGAGTTGGTAGCACAAAACTAATTGTATTCACTTGTTAATTAAACTAACAGACAGTCTATCAGATAAATATACGAGGACCAAACATATGTATGGGTAAAAATTAGGTCCATTAGGAAATTAGCCCTAAATTTAGTCAAAGCAAGTGACACATAATTTTTCTGGGACACAAGTGACAAATTTTAAGAAAATACGTAGTATTGCACCACAACAAAGTCGTAAATTGTGTAAAATTGTTGTTTCTCAAATCTTTGTATACGATTAGGGTTTTTTGAGCTTATCTAATTGAGTTGAGCCCCTTCAGTAATTGGTAATTGAGTTTACTCCCTTAAATTTCGATTTTTTGTCAAAACCACTAAGAACATGTTTGACATATGATAATACAATCATAAATTAAATTATATGCAAATAAAATTATTTTTTACTAATCATATTTCCGAACAAATCAAACAATAAGTAAGGTGAAATAACTACTAGTAATCATATTGAAGAATAATTGCTCTTAGTAGTCACAATTGTTTCACGTACGCCAAACACAATCTATGCACTTTTGTCAAAAATAGTAACTTAAAGGGGTAAGCTCGATTGTCTATCATTGAGGAGGGTAAACTCAATTACAAATTAGTGACGAGTGGGTAGGCTCAAAAAACCCTTATATTTACTTTGCAGTTAATTCAGATTTTCAAATTAATTACAAGATCCACCGAACCAAGATTCTTCAAGAAGTTTAACAAAATGACTTTGGTATTAAAAATTTTAAAATACTACAACAAATAGATAAACGACAGTTTCGAAATATTATCATGTTTTCTCCACATTGCAATTTGTTCGTTCAACGATTATTACGAACGAATGACTGAAACGGTTAGGTGATCAGTCGTGATGCGATACCGTTGGTAAGTAAAGTTTGAAAACTTCCCAGACTACAATTGTGAAAAAATAAGAAAAGTAGCTGGAAGAAAATGCAAATAAAAATTATTTAGTTGAAAAATAAAGATTCCTCATTTAGTATATTGAAGCACAACACATGGATTTTTATTTCATTTGTCATGCATCTTCTCAAAAAATAAATCAAGGAGACGTGGGTTTGTTGGAGACGGTAGTTTATCTTATTGAATTATTGTGTGTAATTTATCGATATAACGGCTAAGTGTTCATCCTTCCTTACTATATAATATAACAGTGTGCTTTAATGATGGATAAGGGAAAACACAACTCCTTTTGATATACTTATATTTTATTTTATTTTAAGTATGGGTGGTGGTCCGATAAAATATACTCCAAATAAAATGTGACATTTCAACAAAAAAAATTACTTACAACTTCTCATGATTCAACATAAGTATTAACAGTAAGAGTATAGACATAATAAAGATAATAAAGGTTTATGAAGGAAGAACAATGAAGAAGAAAGGATTTGCAAATGAAGAACAGAGAAGAGCAGACGGCAGACGGCTAGGGTTTCGATTAAGAGAGAATGAGTTAGGTTTTCCTAAACTCATTCTCTTAACCTAAGTCAACAAGCCTGAAATTGACTTAGTCAAAGTCCAGTCAAAGTCTAGTCAAGTCCAGTCAAAGCCCGGTCCTTCTACTCAATCGAAACTTGTCTTCAATATCTCTAAAGGCAGCCTCCATAAACCTGAATCAAGATTAAGAAAGATATTAAGTAAATAAGTTGTTGTTAGTACAACTAATTCTGTTATGAAAACCTAATTAGTTACAACTAATTCTGTTTTCATAACAGAATCTGTTTTCTCTTTTCTTTCCTATAAATAGTTGATGTAAGAGAAGAAATCATTTGATTGAAATAAAATTTAAGAGCTTAGGAAATCTTACAATAAGTTTAACAGCTTTTATATAATTTCCCTATTGAATTTTGGGTTTAACTTAATTTATTATTACACTCTTTTATCAAATTCTATTATTTTTGAGATTCCATATTGAGAGACGACCAGGTCAACAAGTGTTTGACCATTGCTTTCACTATTTTGTGAGTTAAAGATTCTTATCTTTACAATATATAGATATTATCATGATCTAACGACCCGATACGTATTCATGTCTTTTGTTTTGTCATTGTCGTGTTAGTTGCTTGCCCGTGAGATAGGATGCATAATGAACCAATCATTCATTTTTGGAAACTTTTATTTTGTCATGACCTTTTATTTGAGTTAATACTACATTTGTACATAATATTGGTTTCCATCTTATCCTTCTGCACTTTGCATAGATTGCATCGGACATGATTTTTCACAAATATCTTACCATTGATCTTACTTTCTTTCGTGATTTACAACAATTTGTACACAAAATAAAGAGAACGTCTGTAATTACCTTCACGATGACATCTCTTCACGCATAAACTTAATGTGGTGTGCACACCATATAAAAGTGCTACATATAAGTAAGAAAATCATCTCTTTGATTTGTCTGATACTAGGTGCCATACATGTCCGTCTTTTTTTTTTTTTTGCCGAGAACTTTTATTTCATAGTGAATATAATCCATCACCCTAATAATCCCAAATCAAATAACCAAAGATTCCACCTTCTCTGGGATTTGAACCTGAGACCTCCAGATATTTCTGGAGTATATGTCAACACCTTGGAACCACTTGATCTACCAACTGTTGACAAATAACTACACCTATTGAAGCCTATATTTATTCCCTATTGTCCGTACTTGTTCTTACATAAAGATGAAGATTACCTTCATGAATATCTATATGTTTATAAAATAAATAAAATGTTGGAAATTATAAGATGAGATAATTTGTACATTCTATTGTTTTTTGTTTCGTCGATGTCGTCTTTGTCGTATTTGTGGTCCGCCCGTGATACATGACTTGTCGTAGTAAAGTGATACTTCCTTTTCATTTCATATCTCACTCTCTCTCATTTTCTCTCTCTACTGATAAGAAGTAGTAGTGCGAATAATAAACTTTTCTCTGAACAACCAAAAACTACACACATGATGTCCCCATTCATTCTTCATCATCACCTCCAGATCTTACCCATCTAAATACTCTTCCTCTTCTCTCTCTCTATAAAACCCTAATTCCCATTCATTCTCCTTCTTAATTTCTCAAATTTCTTTCAACTATGACTCAACTCTTCCGATCCAAGAGTTGGGGATTCGGGACTAGAACCACCGATTTAGAATCAGTTCCGACGAGTCCATCTCTGTATCATTACCAGGCAGACGGAGAAGAAGAAGATGATGATGAATATGAGGACGAAGAAGAAGAAGATGAATATGATGAGGAGTACTGTTTGAATCCTATTTCAACTCCATTAATTGTACCTGATGATTCAAGAGAGAGAAAGAAAAGAGAAAGACAACAAAATCATCAACAATTTCAGATCTTGGCTATTTTTGTTTCAGCTTTGAGGAAATCAGTTGCTACTTGTGGTGTTGAAAAAGATGATATTTGTTCTATTGATATTAGTCCTCCTACTAATGTTAAACACGTTTCTCATGTTACTTTTGATCGGTTTAGTGGTTTTCTTGGTTTGCCTGTTGAATTCAAAACCAAAATTCTAAGTAGGGTTCCAAGTGCAAGGTTAGTTACTACTCTTCAATTTCCCAATTCATCTAATCCTCATTTTAACTAATTCATCTAATCCTGATTTCAATTCTTGAATTTTTCACTTGTAAAAAGAATTTGGTTTGGATTTTATTGTTAGTAATCTATGGTATAATTCTGATAAGAAATTTTTATCTTTTAGAAATACTTGAATTTGGGTTGTTCTTGGTCAATTAAAAACTGAATTAGAGGAATAATAAAACTGAATTTGTTGGTAGTTAACCAAATTGGTTGTACCTAAATATTCACTGCATAGAGAGAGAGAGAGAGAGAGAGAGAGAGAGAGAGAGAGAAAGTGGAATATGAGGTAACATGGCTTAACTTTTGAAGCTTTTACTTAGAAGATGCCTAATCCTCATGCTTACTCTGCTTTTTTAAATAGCTTTTGTCAGGTTTCTGGTTTCTTGTAGTTGTTAACTATCACTATATTCATATACTAGAATCTTGTATTTTTTTTTTCACTTTAACAAAAAAAAAAAAGAATCTTGTATTTTTTTTATAGGTAGATTAAAAACAAGTTTCCATAAAACTACTTATACCTATAAATTGAATGAGACACTTGACTAGTCTATAGTAAACCACATATCTCCGACTTGATCACGACGACAGTAGTCTTTTGTCGATTAGCTTGAAGTTGCTTGAAGATTTTGCTATCAGGACTCCAGGAGATAAGTTTTGTAAATTTTAGTTTTGTAACATGGTTTTTAGTAAGGGTATTGGAATTTGACACTAGTACAAGATGCCGAACATGATAAGTCGAAAAGGAATTGGAAGTTGGAGCATGACATTACGACAGCCGACAATACACATACACATTTTCTTATCTTATTATCAAGATCTTGATGTTTTTCTTGTATTTTTCATTTGCTTTTGGTCCTTTCATATCAACTATTTTTACACCAGAACAGCAAATTTTAAACTAAAGGGATGTGTTGTAATCAACTGATCATAAAACGAACTTTTGCAAGTTCACACAAGATGTGCATAGAAAATGTAAAATGATGCCCTACTGAAGTGACTACTAATGGCCGCCAAGACTTCTAAGTATTTGACACAGCTAAACACAGTTATTCAAAATAACTATCCATGTGAAGAAGAAATTTAGTAGAAGGGCATGCCATCTTAAGACAAGATAAAACACTTTTTGGAGGGCTATACTTACGTATGATACATAAAATACCATGTATTTACCACTAAGACTCTAGATACTGGTGACATATGTAACAAGCTTATTAGATTAACTACTGTCGACCACTATTTGAAAAATAATCCGCACACCAGGATATTTCATTCCGAGCTTTTTCTAAAGCAGGCGATGCACACAGCTGGGCCACAGGCTCATATGCAACTTCAGAATTACTGCAGAGACTGATTTTTTTTTTCATTAAGATTGAGATCGTCGAGATCTATCTCCCTTAATCACTTGTGAGTTGTGATGAGCTTGAATTCATAAGTTTTCTCTTGTGCAGTTCAAGCGTATTTGGGGTTTCTGCTGAGTCTATGAAATGTTCCTATGATAACAAAGGAAATAGCGTCCCAACGATTCTCCTCATGATGCAACGGCGGTTGTATTTGGAAGGAGGACTTCAAGTATGTTCCCTTTCTTTTTTTTTCTTAAAACTATAAAAAATAAAATTACTCCGTGTAAAGTCCATTTGATTAAGTTTTCTTTTCTTTTCTTAATCTGGAATTCAAGACAGAGGGAATATTTCGAATCAACCCTGAGAATAGCCAAGAGGAATATGTCAGAGACCAGCTAAATAGGGGAATTGTAGCTAATGGAATTGATGTGCATTGTCTTGCCGGTCTTATAAAGGTACCATTTATGATGTTATTAAATCAAGATTAACCATATTTCAGTTTGCTTCTTTTACTCTCATCTGCACAAGTCGCCTAAAAGAAGAAGACTTGTCTTTGCTGCATCTGTAATAAGTTTGATAAGGCATTAAAATTCTTTGTTCACTTTAGAGGTGTTGTCATTCATTTCTTAAATTGCCGCTTCTCTTGTTAATGTGAAGTTTGATAAGGCATTGAAATTTTTGAATCACAGCCTCATGTAGGACAAATGGCAACTATCCTACTTCATGTTCAATATTTAAATACTTGAGCTTTGTTCTTTCCGAGTTTAACTATCTTGTATAAATAAAATTGAGATTTCTTAATTTTATAGGCGTGGTTTAGAGAACTTCCTTCAGGCGTACTCGATTCACTTGCACCAGATCAGGTAATGAATTGCAACACAGAAGCAGATTGTGTGCGACTTATGATGCTACTAAAACCAACAGAAGCCGCATTGCTTGACTGGGCCATCAATCTGATGACAGATGTTGTGCAAAATGAAAGTCAAAACAAGATGAATGCACGCAATATTGCTATGGTATTTGCACCTAACATGACACAGGTAACTGCATTACTCCAAAACTCTAATATATTCGGTTCATCGATTTATTTTTAAACAGAAAAAGTCACTTGTTTGGAGATTCGAGTTGGTGCCACAAATTTAGCTCTGTCTACATCTGATCGGGTTATTATTGGCTTTCATCTTTGATCTCTAGCTGACTTGAGATCCCAAGATCTAGGTTCAAAGGGAAACAAACGTTATATATAACTTTTCAGTAACACTGAAAGAAATTTATCTCTTACTCATTCCTAGGATGAACCAGTGTTGCTTGCAAAGAGTGAGGATAATAAGCCTAAGACCCTAGGATAAACCACCATCTGTTCTTATCGATCGACATGGAAATATGACATTTTGTAGCATTTGTTGGCTACAAGTATTTGTGAGAGTTGAAGCATGTATTTTGTTGTATTCTTAAGTCCCAACCAATGTCTCTCCATTCTTGTTAATGTGAAGTCGCTTGGTTTTGATTTACGATAATTACATCGGCAATAACTAGTTGATATTTCCCTGTTTCAGATGGCAGATCCTTTGACTGCGCTAATCCATGCAGTCCAAGTTATGAACTTTCTGAAGACACTGATTATAAAAACAATCCGAGAAAGAGAAAAATCAGGTGCCGAGCTTAAGGAGCTACCGTGTTCTTCAACATCTCCACACGACACAAATGATCCCAACCCACCATTATTAGGCAATGAAAACTGTGAAGGGTTTTCTGAATGTACAATCACGGAAGGTGTGCATGAAACTCCCAACTCCGATAACATTCTAAAAATCTCAACCAGAAACGAATCAGAAGGTACTGAGATTATCAATGATGATCGGGAAAGACCAAAGCCCGTATCTGATAGCAGTAAGCCCATCAAGTGCGAATCTGGGGCCACGGAAAATGAATTTAGAGATGCTGAGAGTTTCTTGGATAGATTGAGTTTGAGACGAGGAGTGATGAAACTTCGAAACCATCCCGTGTTTCAGTTAACTAGGTCTGCTAAAAAGCCCGCAGAAGTTGACATGTAATATACAGTTTGAGGTTTTCTGAAGAAAATTTGTTGAAGTGATCGACCTGGGTGACTATGTTCAACTGCAAGGTGGACATGTGTTGATCCTTCTGTGATATTGTGTCGATTTACGAAGTAGTGAAATAAACGTCTCCGAGCTCTGTTTATTCTCGAGTTGAGACAGACGGGGAGTGGCATCTGATTTCTTCTAGTGTATTGATTTCAATGATAAGGTTTTTTTTCTCAACATTGATCAGATAAGTTCTTCTCAACCAATTCTTCATTTGAACTGATAATCACTGAAATTGGTCTATGTAAATATGTCTGATTGTCCAAGCCTTTTGAGGGTAGGCATTAGTGCTGACTGAATCATGAAGCTTTGAAGATGTGCCAATGGAGTTGATTGACCAAGGAGGAGAAGCCTTCTTCATTAGAAACTAACCTAGTAACATACTCTATTTTTCTGTTTTTTCTTTTCATGTTTGTTTGCTTGTTTTGGTTCTGGGTTTTGTTCATGACTAGAAATATGTTGGAGATGGAAAATATAATTCTAAGATCAAGTGTTCTTTGAGTCTTTCATCAAAAAAAAAAAAGTGTTCTTTGAGTAATATGACATTAGTCTGATGGTTGTGTTATTCATAAAATCAGTCACATGTTGACATTAGGTCTAGGGTTTGTATAGACTTTTTCTAGTTGAGAGTGGACCAGTTATGCTATACTTTGGACAACTTCATCATCATCATCATCTGATCACCTTAAAAACAACATTAATGATGGTGAACTAGTTTTAACTTGGGGTGATGGCCAAGAGCATCTCCAATGCAAAACTCAAAAAAATCTCTATTCATCTTATGTGTCAAGTTTCAATTGAGATTCTCACTCTTAGGTGGCGGTAATAGAGATCCTCAATATTTTGTGTCTCCAATGCAAAACTCTAAATTTATCTTTTTACTTATGTGACATGGTTATTTTAGTAAATAAATAGTTAGTTATTTTAGAAAATATAGAAGACTTGATTTCTATTGGTTGAAAATCAAATATTGATGAGTTGGACAATTAGAGATATCTCAAGAGGACATTCCGAAAATAGAGTGTCCTCTTGAGATATCTCTATTCCACCCTCGACACGTCATCTTAGAGATCCAAATAGAGTGTTGCATTGGAGAGGATTTTTAGGAAAAAACTCTAAAAATCCTAAGTGGCACTCAGAGTTTCTAAGATTGAGTGTTGCATTGGAGATGCTCTAAGGTTTTGTTTGGATAGAAAAATAGATGAATCAACAGATGAAACTCTCTGGGTAGGGCTTTTCGTACTGGTAATCCAATATAGGTAACAGGTTCTAAAGGCTTCAAACATTTAACTGTGAGAGAAAGATGTTCTAGGTCTAGTGGTGGCCAACGGGCCGTGCCGTGCCGGCACGACCCGTTTGGCAGCCGTGGCGTGTCAGACACGCCACGGCCACGCCAGGCACGACTTGAGCTGTGCAGTTCCGTGCCGTGCCCAGACCACAAAGGACTGGGCACAGAAACGGCCCATGGGAACGGCCCGGCCGTTCCTGTGGCGTTTCCGTTGCGTTTCTGGTGGTTTCTGTGGCCGTTCCGTGGCGTTCCCGTAGTCGTTCCCGTGGCCTTCCCGTGGCGTTCCCGTAGTCGTTCCCGTGGCCTTCCCGTAGTCGTTTCCGTGGCGTACACCCTAGGTAATGCTTAAAAATTCAAATAACTAAATTGGGTCGTTGCTAGCGTGTCGTTGTTGCCGTTTCCGTTCCGTGTCGTTCCGTGCCCACGGGTCGTGCCGTGTACGATCCGTTCCGTGTCGTTCCTGCGTGTCTAATGGGCCGTGTTTAACGGGTCTGTGGCTCTAAAATCCTAGCCCCGACACGGCACGGACCGTTCCGTGCCGTTCCGTGTCCTCAAATAAACGGGCCGTGCCGGTCCGTTTCCGTGTCGGCACGGCCCGTTGGCCACCACTATCTAGGTCTGGTATTGACATTTGTTTGTAAATCACTTTCTAATGGTCTGTAGTGGAATTAGATTGGAGAAAATCGGGTTCGATCCGGAAAAACATGAGTTTAGTCTTAAAACACCCCATTTATCATGGTGAACACTTCCTCTCGCTGATAGGAGTCTAATACCTAAATTTCAAGAGCAAAATATTCATAGAAAATATGAAGATGGAGAACAACAAAGACAAAACAAAAGACTAATGTAATGAAACGTTTCTTGAGAAAAAGAAGCCCATGGAAAGTACATTAATGGCTAGCAATGGTAATAGAAATTGCTCTTCGGTCAATTCCAATTATCGGAATTCAGAAGGTTTACTCATAACTAGAGGCCTAAAAAGAGGAAGAAAGCCTACTAATGCAAAGGAAACTCCATTAAATCGTGTTGAAGCTGAAAGAAAACGTCACAAAAAAATCAACCATCGCTTCTACGTGCTTAAAGCTGTGGTTCCAATTGTTTCAAGAATGGATGAAGCTCCTTTACTTGCATATGCAGCTTCTTACATAAATTCATTGAGATCCAAGATTAAAGAGTTGGAGTCTAAAGTTGAAAATGAATCCAAAAAAGTAAAGACAGAAGTATTTGAGAGCTTGGGTCTTCATAAAAATGGAACAAATACTAGTAGTCCTACTAATACAAGGATTAGTTGTGACCATGAAAGTTTGATGGAAATAGAGGTTAAATTTTGGATTCGAAAGCGATGATAAGAATCAGAGAATTTAAATTGTCCATCGGCAAGATTAATGAACATGATTCACGATCTGAAGTTGGAAGTTCTTCATGCAAGTATGTCTAGTGTTAAGGACTTAATGTTACAGGATATTGTTGTTAGAAATCCTGATTGTTTATATGTTTTCAAAGTGAAGAGAGTTTGAAAGTT
>BEHA01050309.1:772274-812458 GCA_002897215.1 Eschscholzia californica subsp. californica | reverse complement strand
AGCCAAATGCAGATCATAAATGTTGGGAGAGACCAGAAGACATGGACACACCAAGAAATGTGTACAAAGTGACCCCTCAAAATCCAGGATCTGATGTTGCTGGAGAAACAGCTGCTGCATTAGCTGCTGCTTCAATTGTCTTCAAGAAATCTGATCCTTCTTACTCTTCCAAATTACTCCAAACTGCCATCAAAGTATATAATAATTTCTCTCATTTCATTAACCAAATCAATTTGTTCATAAACAGAGAAATTAAGTACTTCTCATCTAATTTATTATAATAAGCTGATTTGGTGTTGATGGTGCAGGTTTTTGATTTCGCCGACCAACATAGAGGGTCTTACAGTGATTCTCTCAGTTCAGCTGTTTGCCCATTTTACTGTTCTTATTCTGGTTATAATGTAAGACCTAGTCCCTGATCAGAACATCCCTCATTAGGATTACAAGTCTATCATTTCTGTTTTAACGATCATTTTTTATACGCAAATATTTATATAAACACATTTTGTATTCTTTTATTAGGATGAACTTTTGTGGGGTGCATCTTGGTTATTTAGAGCTTCACAAGACAGAAAATACTTATCTTACATCAAAACCAATGGCCATACAGATGGTGGTGAAGATGATGATTTTTCATTCAGTTGGGATGACAAGAGAGTTGGGACTAAAATTCTTCTTTCAAAGGTCTATCTTATTTTTTTTTTTCCTCTTCATTTCATAAAAGGAAGAAACAAATGTGTCATTTACTAAACTTGATTTTAATTCTTAATTTGCAGTTTTATTTGAAGAAGAATAATCAAGATTTGCTACCATATAAAGTACACTCGGATAACTATGTTTGCTCTTTGATCCCAGGATCTCCTAGTTTCAGTTCCAAATACACACCAGGTCAGTATCATAAATTTCTATACAGGGAATAGTCCCACATTGGTTAGAGTAACCTTTATTTGTTTTTTGCAGGAGGCCTATTTTTCAAGCAAAGTGAATGCAATATACAATATGTAACAAACACAGCTTTCCTTCTGTTAACATATGCAAAGTATCTAAATGAATACCATGGAAACATTTCATGTGGATCTGCAACTTTCACAGCTAATGATCTAATATCATTATCAAAGAAACAAGTAGACTACATTTTAGGTCAAAACCCAGCACAGATGTCTTATATGGTTGGATTTGGTCAGAAATTCCCACAACATGTACATCATAGAGGCTCTTCAGTCCCATCTATACATTCATACCCTGAAAAGATTGCTTGTGGTGATGGATTTCAGCACCTCAATTCTGGTTCCCCTAACCCTAATTTACTTGTTGGAGCTATCTTGGGTGGCCCTGATGGAAATGATAACTACAATGATGATAGAAATAACCATGCTCAAGCTGAACCTGCCACTTATTTTAATGCACCATTTGTTGGTGCCCTTGCTTACTTTGTTGCTAACCCTAATTAAACAAGAAACTTTATTTGTACGTACAACTATAGTTTTATCGCGACAGTTTAAAATTCATTAACTATTTTGTCATGTAACTTTCGCTTAATCACCAAAGTTTGTAAATTTAAATATATTTAACTCGTATGTGAACAGTTATGTTGTACATGTAACAATTTTATAATCAAATTGTGGATCAATCCATTTATATCTCATATATATCTCTCCAAACACAATTATTTTACCATTTAGTTTTAGTTTTAGTTAGAGAAAGAGGGCTTGTCAAATTAGGGATCATGTGGGAGAGGTAAGATGGTTTGATTTATAATTTGTGAGTCTTCAAAACTAAGGAAGATTTCATTCCTTTAAAACAAAGAAACTTCAAATAAGACAGTCAACCGACAGTCTAGTGTAAATTTACACTTATGGACATTCACTTGGACCCATACATAGACAAAAGATTCAACTATAATAAAAAAAATACTATTTGAAGAGACTGGCTTATCTAGTTTGATAAAATTGATTTCTTTTACATTATGGGAATTTCTTACTAAATAATACCTATCCAGGGTGTCACCATCAAATCAGAAATCCGAAGCAAACCTGTTGATTGATAGTGAAGCCAAGTGTAACGTACGATATTTATGCCTCGCATTCTTTAGGAAGACAATTTGAAACCTGTGTTAAAACATAACATTTGGTCTTATATACTTCATACGACTTTTTAGTAGGTTTTTTTGCGCCTAAACTGATCAGACCGAAAAACAGAGGGTGCTTGTAATGTTGGGCTAGTGAGGATGGGTTATATCTAAATCAAGGATAACATCACAAGTCTGAATAGAGGTAATTCAAACTCAGATCTCAGATTTTAGATTTTAGAGAAGAAGAGGTAAGGGGTGTTTTGGTCATTCACAACATCACTATTTTGTCGTGGGAATCCCAACCACAGCGAACTAACCGAAGAAACAGAATATTGCCCGAGACCTTGTTTCTCTCTCTCTCNNNNTTCATCTCACTTTCCTTTTCAATCTCCTTAGCTGAAATTCGTTTTTCCGAGATCCGTTCAGACGATCGATCTATTATCCCGTTCGATGAATTTGGATTCACACATACAGGTCGTTTAGAACTCAATGTTTCTCATATTACACTCTCAAACCCTAATCCTGAACTTGAACTCTCACAGATCGGTTTCTTTCTCAGTACTAGAGATTCATGGATTCATGTTCTTCAACAAATTCAAGATTATGAAATTACTTGTGCACTTCAATCTGAGTTAGTAAAGATCGTTTACACTTTTGATAAACTCAAAGGAGCTAAAGAATTCGGTACTATTTACTCTGAAATTGAAGCAAATCAATTCACTCTTGTTTTTGCTAATTGTTTACCTCAACTTCAAGTTTCAATGGATGTTAAATCTGCTATGTTTAACCTAGATGGTAAAACTAGTACTCCTGATTATCTATCTGCTGGTAAAACTGTCCTTCCTAGGGTTTACTTTTTCTTCTTTATCATCTATTTCACATTAGCTACTGTTTGGATCTATGTTCTTTACAGAAAAAGATCAACTGTTTATCATATTCATTTCTTCATGTTAGCTGTTTTGATCATGAAGGCTTTAAACCTTTTATGTGAAGCTGAAGATAAATCTTATATTAAAAGAACAGGAAGTGCTCATGGTTGGGATGTTTTATTCTATATATTCAGTTTCTTGAAAGGAATTACTTTGTTTACTTTGATTGTTTTGATTGGAACTGGTTGGTCATTCTTGAAACCCTACTTACAAGATAAAGAAAAGAAAGTTTTGATGATTGTTATTCCTCTTCAAGTTATTGCTAATATTGCCCAAGTTATTATTGATGAAAGTGGACCTTATGCTCAAGATTGGATTACTTGGAAACAAATTTTCCTTCTTGTCGATGTCGTTTGTTGTTGTGCTGTTCTTTTCCCGATTGTTTGGTCGATCAAAAATCTTCGTGAAGCTGCAAGAACGGATGGAAAGGCTGCGGTTAACCTAATGAAGTTAACATTGTTTCGACATTACTATATCGTTGTCATTTGCTATATCTATTTTACTCGGGTTGTGGTGTATGCGTTGGAAACGATCACTTCGTATCGATATCTTTGGACAAGTGTTGTAGCAGGTGAATTAGCAACATTGGCGTTTTATATGTTCACCGGGTATAAATTTAGACCTGAAGTTCATAACCCGTATTTCGTTATCGATGACGAAGAGGAAGAAGCTGCTGCTGATGCTCTTAAACTTGAAGACGAGTTCGAATTATGATCAGTTTTGGTGGACAGAGAGATTCATTGTTCATCTATTCCTCTTCTGGGTTTGTCTGTAAATCAATGATATTGGTGATTGAATTGCAGATTTGGATATAAATGATGGAACTACAGAGGAAATCAGAAGATTATGAGGTAGGAAATGTGGAATTCATGTAGTTCATCTGTGTTATCAGTAGATTTGTTTCATCTTTATTGGTTTTTGTTCCTTTTGTACTCGAACATCTACTAATCAATATATAGATTTCAATTGTTTCATGTTTGTTGTCTATATGTTGATTCACTCCGATGAATCTTAATTACCTTTCCTTTTATGCTGCAAATTTGGATTCAGAAGCTCCTTAACTTGGAAACAAAAAAATACGCGTAGTTGATGGTAGAAAATGCCATTACAAATTTCACAACTTAAAACTGATTCTACATGAACTAACTTTAGGTCGAGTAAAATAAACCCTCAAAAGACACAATAAGCACTGAAACAACAATTGTTATACAAATTAAACAGAGAGCAACACTGGGAATGAGAGTGATTGTCTATGAATCCAAAAAAGAAAACCACTACATACCCAATCGAATAGAACTTTAAACAAAAGTACAAACCCTAGCATCTTTATAGACTCGACCAGGTCGACAGACATAGCCATTCTGAGGTGCACAATGGATGTCCTCAGAGCATATACATAGGCCTTCGAGTGCACACCCTTCCTTCACTATACTCACCTCACCATTCAAACCAAGAACTTGATCTGTCCATTCACTAGAAAACATACCAAATGGATCATACTTTTCTTTCACCTCCAAAAACTTACTTGCATCTCTATACTTTCCAATTGCACCTTCGAAGGCCACGTTCCGGTTCTTTCCCCAATGTGGCAATCCCCCATACTTAAAAACTGCAATTTGCTCTACTTCTTCGAAGATATCTTCGAAAAGTCGAGGCGTTTTAGGGTTTTTACTTCTATAGTATGACATCTCAAAATCCAGGGCATCTTCTTGTTTACCTAAGTAAGCATTTGAAGCTTTAACATACCTTATTAAGATACCAGTGTAAAGCTCCACACCACAAAAAGCATTAGGTTCTAAGTTACTTAGTTTTTTGATATCTTCAATGAAGTTTTTAACATTTGATATTCCAATGGTAATGGCCATTTGATGAAAAAACTCGCTCTTAACTCTCTGATCCCATGGACATACTGTTATTAGACTATCTTCAGGACTGTCAAGGCAGCTTCCAGCGGATTGTAATCGGTTTTGAAATCCTACTATTGGGTAATTACCCGTAAACAAAACACCATTACTCGAGAAACCATAGCCAGATGTCGATAATGCCGTTGTTAATACCTCTATGTTGAAGCATTTTCCTTCAACATTTCCCGTCGATTCTACATTTTCATCTGTTTATCATGAAAAAGCAACAATTGGGTAATGAGAACTGACCTTTCGAATTGTCAAGTTTATTTTCATCTAACTCAAAACCAAGGAGCAATGAGCCATCAAACCCCTTGCATCTTAACTATGAGAGCACCCTTTGTCAATATGTGACTATCTTCACCCCCTCTCACGAGTGACGCTCTTTTGAGCCTAATACGTCTCTTTTTGTTAGGGGGAGTATGTGCAGCTATTGGACCTACAATGTTCGGGCCTAGAGATTAAGCACATTACAAGTATTTTCGTATGTGTCTTTTTGTTGGGTGGAGTACACGCAACTATTGGACCTATCATGTGCCGGCCTTGAGATTAAATGCATTACAAGTATTTTTGTGTACCTGTAAATCTGTTCACGGCCAGTACTGCTGATGGTGTTGAGCGGAAACCGATGTAGTCGTTGACACGTCCCCGGAGACGCTGGTGGAGACCCGGTCATCAAGCCGATATATCACCTTTCGTGTGCTCGGGTACCATGTTATGTCTCCAAACTCGTGTTCGTTACCAAAATTAGTTGCTTTTGTTTCCAAATCGAAGTCATTGTTCTCTTGAAATGTGATGGATCGTTTAAAGAGGGGCACAAGTCTCAAAGTAACCTAAAAATATAAGACAAATTTTATATACAGTATAGTGTGCTGGGAGCTTTTCCACAATAGATAAATTTCTAGCAAGTTTCCATAAAAAAATAAAATGTAATTCCTTACCTGTGAAATAACTCAAAGAACACCTAAAGAAACCTTAGCTGCATTAATATCAGGATCATTGTTATCAAGCTCTCTGACCTTTGCAAAACCCTCATCCTCTCCTGCCGGTGTCACGATCCGTATTCGTTCTATATGATCATGAACGGAACTTCCAGCCCCCCGCCACCCACTACCGTGAGCCCCGGTGGAGATCAACCCTCCAATGGTTAAACCCCACCAATATGGTCCATGCTCAAGTGCAAGTCCAACTTGTGCTGCCTGTTCTATCACTTCTCTTAGGATCACACCGGAGTCAACCGTCATCAACATTGCCGTTGTGTCAATATTAACAATCCTCCGGAGAGATAATGTGCTTATTAACGACCGTCTTCACCATCAGGACAAACCAACTTAGGCATACTATGAGAATACCTAGTTGTGACTTTGACTTTGATCTTGTTCTTGGTAGCCATGGCTACTGCTGAAATGAGTTCCTCCTCTGTTGTTGGAAAAACAGCATTTGCTGCTCTACAAATTGTTCTATCTGGAAATTCACCATAAGAATTTTGTATAGTGCAGTTTGTGTTTTCTGGTAGTGAACATTTAATGGGATTTTCTGGAGGTGTACAACTCACAATACAAACCATTACTAGCAACAAAATCAAGCTTGAAACAATCTTCACTAATATCATGATGCCTAACTGCATCCCTCTTCCTCTATCTAGGTATTTCTCCTTTTGACCTATCTTGATATACTACTAGTACATTTTTTTTTTTTGATGAACAGATATACTACTAGTACATAGGATATGTATATATACATGATACACGTTTTACGTATATAATGATTTACAGGCTTACAATATGGTTGACTACCTCCTTTGATGTGCACACCAGTCATATTTTTTAAATTTGTGGATCCAACTAACTGGAGGGCGTGAAAAAAAAAACCTTATGGTGTGTTTGGTTGCAGGATTCTTAAGTAGGATTCCCATCAAGAGTTTGGATTGTTGCTTTGGCTGCAGTTTTGATTTGGGATGAAGAGTTTGGGTCTACCTAATCGTTTGAAATTTAAAGGACAACTTCACTGTAAGATGGGGAAATTAACATATTTATTTTTTACCCTCTTATCTTCATTTTAAGACCGAAAAACTCCTCTCCTTTGGATTTTGTCGATAGTTGTTGGATAGAATTTTAGAAGCATGTCGAGTCCAGAGTCCCATAAAGGGAGGAAACTGAGAATCCATTCTTATCAGATATCCAATTCCTTCAATCCTTTTTTTTTGTTGAGCAACAAAAAAAAAAATTCCTTCAATCACAAACATAGTTGATTCTGCAAGCAGAACCCTTATGCGAGACCATTTCTCTAGCAAAAGAGAATACCCCTTTTAATGGCATAAGAGGGGGTCAGGGGGTGAGCAGTGAACCTTTTCTGGGATATATATAGGATACAAAAAAAAAAAAATCATAGTTGAGAGTAGAAAGGCCCCGTAAGAATTTCACAAATTAAAACTGATTTATCAGTTATTGGATATGAACTAACTTAAAGAAGGCCTCAATAATACACCCTAAGCCTGAGAAAAGAACCAACCATTAAGTAAATTAAACATCACAACATTGGTCCACACAGGCACACCACTAGCTAGGGATGAGAGATATTGTCAATGAGTCTAATCAACTAGACACCCAATTGAATAGAACTTGAAATAAAAGTACAAACCCTAGCATCTTTATAGACTCGACCAGACCTACACAAATAACCACTCTGAGGTGCACAATGTTTGTCCTCAGAGCATATACATAGTCCTTCAAGTGCACACCCTTCCTTAACTATACTCACCTTACCTTTCAAACCAAGGATTTGATCTGTCCATTCACTAGAAAACACACCAAATGGATCATACTTTTCTTTCACCTTCAAAAACTTACTCGCATCTCTATACTTTCCGATTGCACCCTCGAACGCTAAATTCCGATTCTTTCCCCAATGAGGTAATCCTCCGTACTTGAAAACTCCAATTTGTTCTACTTCTTCGAAGATATCTTCGAAAAGTCTAGGTGTTTGAGGGTTTTTACTTCTATAATAAGTTATATCAAAATCTACACCATCTTCTTGTTTACCTAAGTAAGCATTTGAAGCTTTAACATACCTTAGTAAGATACCATTTTGAAGCTCCATAGTACAAAAAGCTTTGGGTTCTAAGTCGCGTAGTTTTTGAACATCTTCAATGAAATTCTTAACATTTGATATTCCAATGCTTATGGCTGTTTGATGAAAAAACACACCCTTAACTCTGGAATCCCATGGACATGCTGTTATTAAGCTATCCTGAAGACTATCTAGGCAGCTACCCGACGCTTGTAATTGGTTTTGAAACCCTACTACTGGATAATTCGTAAATAAAAAATTCATGAAACCAAATCCTAATGTCGATAATGTTGATAATGTTGATGTCATTAACTTCGCGCTGATGCATTTCCAATTTGCATCTCTTGATGATTCTTGATTTTCTTCTGTTTATCATAAACAAACAACAACATTGCAGTAATGAGAAGAGTGAATAATGAGAAGTAATTTTGGGGCCATAGGTTTATTGGCTTCCACCCTACCCCACACACATTCAACAAAACCAACACTAAAGTAATTTAAGAATACAAATTCAACGGTGACACCTCAAATCCTAAACGTAGTGTGTAAATTATCCCTTTTACTTGATATTTGGTTAGTTTTTCTTTTATTTATACGAAAACTTAATTTAATTGTGACCTAACCCGGACAAATTTAGACATCTAACACAATCAGATGTTGATTGTTGGCATATATGTTGATGAAACGTAATAAATCTTTGCAATTAATATTTCATCGTAATTCCGCTTGACTATTTTGAAATTTCACCATCACCCCTCGAAGCATATGATGAAATTTTATATCGCTTCTTTTGTTCTTATTTGGACTGTTTATCATTAATTGACGGTTCAGATATCGAGGTGGTAGAGCAATCTCATCACAAATTGGAGCAGTAAAGCATTTTAAAAAATCCAGGACTTTTAATGAAATATTGTGAAATTAAGCTTCTGAGAAAGCACACTATGACTAATCAAGTCAAACATCAAAATTTGACTGAGGTGATAGAATTTTGCATTTTCGAATTTTTCATATTTTGGATAGTATGTTATATAACTCAAAACTTTTCGGCTACCGTCAAGCAAAACTTCTGGTTCGTCCATGGTTATGAAGCTCTTTGATTGAACAGTAACATGTATGTCTCTCCAATGGAGAGACCGGAGTTCAAATCTTAACGTTTCGAGAAAAAAAGAATTAGGACAACTGAAAATGGAGTTTTGTGTAACGATGAAATGTTAACAACCTTGGGCTTTTACGAATTTATTATACCCGTTAGTGTTGAATTTAGGCGCCCCTTTCCACATGAACAACCATTTAGATTCAACTACAGTGGACCTTAACCGTACTTGAGGGGCCTTTAGACCTTCTCTATTGACGAAAGAGTTAAAAAACCTCAATGGGGTTTATGAATATTTTTGCACCTGAAGTTCTGATAACCGCCAATACAAGTGACAATGTAGAACGGAAACCGATGAAGTTGTAAACACCATCGCCTGAGACGTTGTTAGGGACCCGGTTGTCAAGTCGATAAATCACCTTTCGCTGGCTAGGGTACCATGTAATGTCTGCAAACTCATGTTCATCAGCAAAACTAATAGCTCTTGTTGCTAAATCTGAATCATTCTTCGATTGATAGGTGATAGATCGTTTAAAGAGTGGTACGAGTCTTAAAGTAACCTACACCACAAGATACGATAGATATCCAAATATTTTAACACCCAAAGCAATCAATTTGAGTCTCAAATTTAATCAAAATTTATAAAGAATCAAAAAAAAAAATATTAAACTTCGATCCGTCTGGTAGATTGATAGGAAAAAAGTTGTTGGTTCTTATAAGGTATAAATCTAGCTCGAAGTCTGTATTGGTTTGAGTCAAATTTAGCATCTTTCATCTTCTAAAAAATTTGCATCACTAACGTGATTTGTGAAAACTTTTCATTGTCGATTACTCTAATTCTTGCCAAAATTACGAGTTAAATACTATTTATATATTTTTTATTTGAGTGTGATTCAAATGAGTCAAATATATAATGAGCCTCTATATGTTGTAACGAGTCTTTATTTTTTTAGTCAGATGAGTCTGATTCAAACGAGTCAAATATATAATGAGCCTCTATATGTTGTAACGAGTCTTTTTATAGTCAGATGAATCTGATTCAATTACAAATTTTTTTTTTGTTGTTGAAAGAACTATAAAAAGAACTTAGATGTATATGTTATTATGCCTCCAACTAATCCATTAAATTGTTGCAAAATCAACTTCAATCTAACTTATTTTTCAACGAGTTCCCATATCATAAAATTGCAGTACAAGAATCAAATTACAATCAATTACTTACCTGTGAAATAACTCCAAGAACACCTAAAGAAACCTTAGCTGCATTGATATCAGGATCATTGTTGTCTAGCTCTCTGACCTTTGCAAAACCCTCATTCTCTCCGGCCGGTGTCACGATCCGTATTTGTTCTATGTAATCATGAACAGAACTTCCAGTGCCCCACCACCCACTGCCATGAGCTCCGGTGGAGATCAACCCTCCAATGGTTAAACCCCACCAATATGGGCCATGCTCAAGTGCAAGTCCAGCTTTTGCTGCCTGTTTAATCACTTGTCTTAGGGTCACACCAGATTCGACCGTCATCAACATCGCCATTGTGTTGATATTAACGGTTCGGTTAAGATATAATGTGCTTATAAGTGTACCATCTTGACCATCAGGACAAACCAACTTGGGTATACTATGAGAATACCTAGTTGTTACTTTAACCTTGATCTTGTTCTTGGTAGCCATAGCTACAGCTGAAATGAGATCCTTCTCTGTTGTTGGATAAACAGCATTTGAAGCTCTACATATTGTTCTATCTGCAAATTCACCATAAGAGTTTGTGATTGTGCAGTTCTCGTTGTTTGGTGATGAACATTTAATGGGATTCTCTGGAGGTGTAGAATTCACAAAACAAACCATTACTAAAACTAAAATTGAGCTTAAAACATTCTTCATTATCATAATACCAATCTCTCCCTCTTTTTCTCTATAATCTACCTTTCATATACCAACAAACTGTTGGAATCGGAGCCTATTTTGGCTCGAGCCGACTCGTCAAACTCAGAAACGGAACGCGCCATTGCGTTCGTCTCGTCGAGCTCTACAATTTAGAGCGAAGAATCACTCAAATCCGATTCCGGATGAATGAGAAATTCAAGGTTAAAGTTTGAACGAAAAATCGGTTGAAATAGGTACTAAAGCGTCAAAGAGGACAAGTCAAGTTGAGGGGCATTTGCGCGAAGAGGACGCGCGCCAATCTGGACGGTCAGCGTTCATCGCGCGGGATTTCGCGCGATCCGACAGCTGGCGTTCGCTCCGCGCGCGGGCACGCGTCTGGCTACGATCTAACGGTCGTTTGGATCAACTGTGGGACAATTTCGGGACAGATCACGCCCATCTAGCGGCTGCTGTTTCACCCGAGTTTTTGAGCCAGATCTGATGGCCAAAAATTCACCCGAAAATCCCAGTTATATAACCAACTCTTCCCAAAGAGTTGTGTCCCTAAAAACCAAGAGTTTTGTCCCCAAAACTCTAGAGATGTGTCCCAAAAGCTTATACCTATTCAATTCCTATAAATACCACCCAAACTCACTTCATTTTTCATCAATTCAATTCATTCTCTTCTTCTCTTCCCTTCTAACAATTAGAGGTTCTGGTTAGCCTAGAATATCTAATTAAAGAAGTATTTTCTAGAGGTTCTGGATAGACTAGAATATCTAGAAAAGGAAGAAAGAAGTCTCGAGTGAAATTTGAATTTCAGAAGCATCTAGAAGTTCATCCGCATTAGTCCAAGAGCTCATAATACTGACAAAGGTTCGTCCGCTTTCAGAATATAGAAGTACCATCTTAAAATTCTGAAAGGTTAGTCGTTGTATCCCGAAGGCATTCACCCTAACGTTTGGTACTGTTACGGGGGTGTAAAATGTCTTAAGGAAAGAGAATCTATTCTCGCCTCGACTACATATTTAGAAAAAAGGAATATTGATATATCATTATTCTGTAATTATTTATTTCTCTATAAGTTAGAGAAAGGAAACTCTGTCTAAATCAAGCCAAGACAGAAATCGACTTATCGATTTGATAACCAGAGAAACAACACAAACACATGTATATATATATACATATATTGTTAGGACATAATCAAGTAAGGTATAGAAAAGCAATAGGAAATAAACAATCTCATCTGACACAAGAGATTTACGTGGTTCAGTTGGTTAGACGTATTTCACGGCGACAACGACTCGATGATTTCCGCTATGATAAGCAAACAAGTTACACAAGAGTTCGTTAGAATTCTATATCTAGATATCCCTATATAGGGTTTTAGTTTATATAGCCACTAAAACCTCCGTTCCACGGAGCTCTATCTCGCATACCAGTTCTGCTTCGGAGATCCGCCCTGTTAACGGGTCCAAAATCTGCACCGAAACTAAATGTAAACGGGTTAGCTAGTCGCAAACCAAACTACATATTAACTCATATTCGAGACACTTTCAACATGTATATACACACACATAAAGATTTTATATGTATAATTAGTCTTTGGATTTCAACTTTGACTTTTACAACAAATTTTAGGACCCGTAATAATATTAGTTTCCTTGACGATGTTTAGACCTACAAGTATTTTCCTAACAGTCGTAGTGGATCTTTGGTTTTCTTAATTTTCCAGTTGAAAGTATCTTCGCTTTGTTAAAAATGGAAATGATTTATAGCTAAGGCACATGGTTTTAAACAAGAGGATAAATCTAAGGCCCAAAAAAGGAGCCCAAATACCAAATCCAACCCAATAGGGAATATTATCTAAAAAAAACCCAAAAAGTGATTTTACCTCTCTATCCCTCCAAAAGAAATGCTTACCTCTCCTGTCCCTCACTCATTTCCCACCCAAAAAAGCCAACCAGCCTCTCTCCTTTCCCACCTGACTTGATATGACCCAAGAGACATGCCAGCCTTTCTCTCTTCTCTCTCGGTCTCCGCGCTCTCTCTCCTCATTCAAACCCAAAATTGATTAGACAAAACCCTCTCCATTTCTCTCTCTGAAAATTTTGAAACGATTCCTCTCTATCTCTCCTCTCTATCTCGATCAAACGATTGCTCTCTTCATTCATTCAAAGCTGCCTCTTTGTCTCTCTTTCTATCTCTTTTTCAAGCGAAACAACCACAGCCATTAACACCTACATTCGAAACGTTACCGGCGAATCTCTCTCTATCAAACCTATTTAAGCAACCTGATCTACTCATTTCTCTCTCTATTTCGCTCTCTTTCAACAAATCTGGTGCTTCTCTCTCGATTTCTCTCTCTTTCAAACACAGGTACGTCTCTGTTCTTCATCTAAATCTTGTTACTCTCTCTGTTTTTCGTAAATTTTTAGGATTGTTAAAACATTTTTGGGGTTTCTTCTTTCAGATCTTTGTTTGCTGGTAATATTTTAGGGTTGTTGGTACAGTTTTAGGGGTGTTCGAAAATTTGGGGGTGTTATAAAACAATTAGGGTTTATTATTTCAAGTTCAGTACTCTGATCTTGAGTTTGTGAGAAAACATTTTGGGTTGTTTTTCAAAAAAGTTTTAGGGTTAAGTTGCTCTACAGATTGTGATAAAACATTTTGGTTGTTGTTTTGTGATTTCGGAAGCATTTGGGTGTTTATGGTTCTTCATCAAGCTTCTAGGTTAGGTTTGTTTAACATTTAGGGTTGTGATCCGAAAGTTAGGTTTCTGTGGAGACATTTAGTACTTTGTCTTTGATTTTTGGGGGTCTGTCTTTGTTGATGAAGTGAATGATTTGTTTTATCATTATGGGTTGTGTTGAAGAAATGTGGGATTATGTTTAGACATTTTGATAGTTGTTTGTGATTTCGGAAGCATGCATCTTCACAGAAAGGTCATTTGGGTGTTTATGAATCTTCATCAAGTTTCTAGGTTAGGGTTGTTTTAACATTTAGATTTCTGTGGAGGAATTTAGTCATTTGATTTGGATTTATGGGTGTTTGTCTTTGTTGATGAACTGAATGGTTTGTTTTAACATTCATGGTTGTGTAAAAGAAATTAGTATATGTTTAGACATTTTGGTTGTGTACATACATTCTGTGTTTGTTTGAAAAATGTGGATGTCTAATACAAAACATAACTAATTTTGCAGATTACAAAGATGGTTAAAACAAACACAAAGAAAGGAGATGGTCCTGAAAAAAAACAACAGACTCCAGTGAGGGCTAGCCCTAGAAAGAGGGCTAGCGAGGAACCATCATCTGCTGGGCCTAGCAAAAAAGGCAAGAAAGTTGCTAGTCCAAAACAAGCAAAGGTATGTTATTGTATACACATCTTTGACAATGTCCTGTAATTAATGTTTGTGTTCTCACATTTCTTATAATGGTTTGGCATATTTGTTAGTGTGTGGTCATTCTGTAAAATGTTGCTTCAATTAGTGAT
This sequence comes from Eschscholzia californica subsp. californica, assembly GCA_002897215.1. Classification (NCBI taxonomy): domain Eukaryota; kingdom Viridiplantae; phylum Streptophyta; class Magnoliopsida; order Ranunculales; family Papaveraceae; genus Eschscholzia; species Eschscholzia californica. Next base: position 798,032 of record BEHA01050309.1, on the reverse strand, counting down.
CTGTCATTATTGTGTAGACCATTGGCCTAGGCTTATTGTGTAGACACATTCAAAAATGATCTGCCATTACTTATAGTGATGTAGCATTCAGTTCAGTGTTGAACATTTTGTTGAATGCCCTGACATTTCTGTTACTGTTTGTGTGAAGCATCGAGGGTATACTTCGAAGACAAGAGTGCCGACGGTGGAGCCTCAACCAACAGAGGCTAAGGAACAGATGAAGAAAACTACTTTCAATTACAAATGTAATTTGAAAGCAGTTTATAAGGTGGCGCGGGATTGTAAATGGGACATGACTGACGAGCAAAAGAATATGGTGTTTGCTTCCCCATTCGGGGCCTTCTTTAAGGCACTGACCAGTGGGAGTTTCCGAAAGGAGAATGTGATGGAGGAGCCTAACAAAGCCATATACGATCTGCTCTACTGCTTCGACAAACAGAGCCAAGCCTTCAACATCGGAGGGAAGATGATTGAGTTCACTCCCGGAGATGTTGCTATGCTGTTGGGAGTCCCCATGGAAGGACAGGTTTATGGTCTCGCATTTCGCATTGTTTGTGGTCTCGCATTTCGTATAATGTTTTGGCATAATTGCTAGTGTGTTGTCATTCTGTAAAATGTTGTTTCACTTATTCCTACTCTTATTCTTAGGATTTTGTGAAAAGTTCTGAAAACCATTGGCATCAGCTTACAATGTTGTAGCATTTGTAGTCGTGTTGGAACATTTTTCTGAATGATCTAACATATCTATTACTGTGTGGAGGCTCAACGTACAGAGTCAAGGGAGCAAAAGAAGAAAAATTATTTAAATTACAAATGTAATTTGAAGCAGTTCAGAAGGTAGCAAGGGACAATTTGGAAGCATTTGTAGTCCAGTTTTTGTTCTCTGGAATGTTGATGAAATGAATGGATTGTTTTAATAATTTGGGTTATGTTGAGACATTTAGTACTTTGTTTATGATTTTTGCGAGTTTACTTGATTATTACAGTGATGTTATTGGTCAATGTGGCAGACAATTTGGTTTATGTTTTAACATTTAGTGGGGTGTTGATGGATTTTGTGGTTATTAATGAGTAAAAATTGATATGTTTTTGATATTTTGGGTTGTGTAGAAATATTTTGTGCAAAACATTTAAAAAAGAGAAGCAGCAGCAGCAAGACAATAGGATGTACAAAAAGCTAGCTCTAGAAAGAGGGCTAGTGAAGAGACAACAACTGCAGGGCCTAGTAAAAAAGGCAAAAAAATATTAAAGGTGACTGAATCACAGACCAGGGCAAGATGCATTCCTAAACATTTTGCATAATGTTTAAGAATGCATACGAAATGACATAAGGTTCTGTGAAAAAAGATAAAATTTGGGGAAAACAGTGGCATCAGATTTTTGAAATGTCCTCTCATTATTGATTGTGGTCTAGCATTAAGTATAATGTTTTTGCATTATTGGTAGTGTCCCGACAATTTGCAAAATGATCTCGCATTATTGACAGTGTTCTAACATTGTAAATAATGTTTAGGGGTGCAAGGTAATAACAACAGTTGTTTCTCAAACCATTCGAATAATGTTAGAGCATTATCGATAATGTTGGAACATTTTCAAGAATGTTTAAGAATTGCAGAAATTTTTCCTTGAGCATTATGTATAATGTAGCATGCAAGTTACCTAATCTTCATCCATTTCTAAATATCTTCGGAAATGTTACACAACGACGGAGTATGTCCGTTTCAAAATCAAAAGTTCTCTCATCATCGAAGAAGTGTAGGTATTTTAAATTGAATTCTGCTTTGCAATTTAACAAATGTTTGGACACTGCTTAAAATGCTTAGAAAACGTTAGACTGATCTGAACATCTTTAATACAAAATTGTGGTGAACATTTTTCAAAATGTTCACACATCCTTTAAAATGTTAATACAAATTGTAAAGTGTTTTTAACAAAACGAGAACCAGTTGCTACTGTTAACATAACTGTACGGAATAGTGTTAACACATCCCGTAAAATGTTTAGACAAACTGTAAAATGTTGCTTTCAAAACGAGAAATGGTTGCTAATATTAACAAATCTGTACGGAACAACAATGAAAACACCATGAAAATACCCTAAAACCAAGAACAACCTCACCAATGGAGCTTCAAATAAATAGATCTACAAATATATATATATTTAACTCTCTACAAAACTATGAAAACACCATGAAAACATCCTAAAACCAGATTTGAAGTTTTTTTTAACCTCCATTAAAGAAGATGATGATTGAAGATAAAAGATGATGAAGGTTGCTCAAACGAAGAAGATGATGAAGGTCGCTCAAACGAAAAAGATGATGACTGAAGATGATGAAAAGGAAGATAATGAATGTTCTTGAAGAGGGTTTAGGTTATTGTAGAGAGAGAAATCTGGAAAAAAAAATTTAGAGAGAGAAAGAGGTAATGAAGAGGGTTGAAGAATGATGACTGTAGAGAGATGAAGATGATGATTGATGAAGATGATGACTGTAGAGAGATGAAGATGATGATTGAAGAAGATGATGACTGTAGAGAGATGAAAATGATGATTGAAGAAGATGATGGTCGGTGAGGCTCGGTTTTAATATGGTAAAGAGAGAAAGTGAAAACAGATTATGGAGAGAGAAAGATATTTGATTTCTGGAAGAGAGATATTTTGGAGAGAGAAAGATATGGTTTCTTATAAAGGGGGAGAGTTGTTGGATACATATAGGAGGACAAAAGAGGGATTAGAAGAAAATATTAGGTCTTAGAGATACGAGTTGGGTCCGGATTGAGCATAGGGATGTGTATTTGGGTTTGATTTGAGATATTAATTGATTTTTGGGTTTTGGGTGGGTTAATAATCCCTATTGAATTTTTTTTTGTATTTGGGCTCAAAATTTGGGCCTTTCATCAAAAAATTCTTTAAACAATAGGTTTCCCAATTTTAGTTCTATTCAGCTTAATTAGTCTACGTATTAACAAAGTAATGATGTTGATAGATGGTGACATATAATCTTGACCTCGATTCATTAACCCAATGTAGTTAACTAGTTTATTTGCAAGAAAGTTTCTAAACTTTTATCATCATGAGGTGATAAGTCATTTATACTAACAAAGCGGCAGGCTTTTTGAGTCACTATACTTAATTTTGAAAACCAAGCAATCTTAAGTTTGAGTGCTAGGAAAGTTAATTTACCCTCCAAATTAAATTTGTAAACCACATGAAAAAAAATAACAAAGTAAACCATACAAAGTAAATTATCTAATGAAAAAAGACTATATAATATGAGCTCGCTAAAATCAAACTTCTAAAATTAATGCCTTCGGGTCGAATCAAACTCATTAGGGTTGTGACAGGCTAATCAATACCTAATCTAAGAAGTAGGAAATAATATACAAATACACCAGCAAAACAAAATACAAACAAACATACAAGTTACCCAAAGATGGTGAGTCAGCTGGAATTAGGATTATCTACTTTTCTGTAAAGAGAAGGTCATCCAATGGATAAGCACCTTAGAGCATCTCCAATGGGACACTCTAAAAGTCTAGTTGTCAAGTGTCAAATAAAAATTCTTTTTCCTAGTGTCAATATAGAGAGACACTCTAAGTTTGTTTGATCTCTAATGGAGATCTCTAAAATCTCTTACTTAATACACATGTCACTTTTAAATTGAATATAAAAAAGTAGTTGAGAAGAAAAGGTTTCTATTAGTTTAAATATTAAAGTGACACTTATAGAGTCTCAAAAGAGACTCTAGTTTTAGAGATTCTCTCTCTAAACACTCTATATTAAATGTGTCCACCTCATAATAGAGTGTCTAACAAAGTGTTCCGTTTGAGATGGGTTTTTAACAAAAACTCTAAAAAATCATATGTGACACTCTAAGTGTTAGAGATTGAGTGTCGCATTGGAGATGTTCTTAGAAACTATCCCTTTCCTTATTTTTCATTTGGTACGGAACCATCTTAAACAAGATTACAAGGGTTGTTTCTAAATTCTTAAATCAATATTTTATGTTAATATGACGAGGCTAAAATGCATCCTAGCCCTACGATGAAATCTTATATACATAGATCAATTGTGAATATCATTGTAATCGTGAAGCGAATCAAGTAGCGCACATTCTCGCAAAGTATGCATTTAATTTGAACCTGACTGAAACTATGGAGACCTATCAGCCTCCTAGTTGCATTGTAACTCAGTTGGCGATTGATATTGCCAACATTTCAGTATTGCTCGAGTAGCGAATAAATTGAGGTATTTACCTCTTATTATCAAAAAAAAAAAAAACAAATATAAAACATTTCACATTTTTTATAGTCCAATTGTACAAGTTAACCAAGAAAAAATTGAGAAGTGGATGAATATACACATACATATTTGTCATTGACAGAGAAAATTACAAACGCTGGTAAGTCAACAAAAACGTGAATGGAAATAAATGAAAAAAATCAAAATCAACAACACTTATAATAAAACTAAACTAACACTAATTTTAGAAAAGATCAAAAGAAATTCACCAGTCTAGACAATAACATATAATTCTACGATAAGTATTGCAGGGTTTTGATGCCTACGTGTTTGATGTCAAAGCCATCGTTTCGTCACATACTGGGTTTAGAATATATATTTATTTTTCAGTTTCATTCCCAAAAAAGTCACGGGCGGAGAGGAGATCTCAAGTTTAAATTTTGTCACATAATGTCCATGTTACAAAGAGGTTTATAGAAAATGGGATTTCCTAGGCTGGCATGTATACCTAATTCCTATTCACATTGAAATCCAATCGGAAATTTATCTTTGATTATATTCAGACATGTAAGTTAGGTTGATGGACTGATGAGGCTAGACATATTATTATCTTTACCTAGTTTTTTTCAGTTTGTCCTCTATGTCTGTCTTTTTGTTCCACTATCCAAATAGCAAACCAAATTAAAACCATATTATGAGTATTTTATTTTTCGTTTAGATTGATTAGTCAAATATAACGCCTTTGCAATTTGATATATTTCAAAACTCACTTGCACAAGTTAATTAAGAAAATGTAGCTAGGTAGAATCTTCATTCGTCAACCAATAATCTTCTTCATTATGGAAAAACGACATCAACTAGAAAAAAGAATTGTACAAAACTAATTTCATATCAATGATTAACCAACAATAATTTTTTAGTGAAACGTCCGAAAAACGGACCCAAAGAGAAAATTAGGCATATCGTACGAAAAAAATTAAAAATAAAAACTCATTTTTTTTTAAATTACTGCAAATCAAATCCAAAAACAATTCTCTATGTTGTGTTCTTCCATCTGGATCAAGTCTAACTTGTTCAACAAACAAAAAAGTCTAACTTTCCTAATCCCCTTTCCACCTTTCTATTTTATCTTATAAATAGTTGACAAACATATAATTTTTTTTTTTTGATGAAAAGACACAACATATATAATTATGTTGTTAACAAGGCCGATTATGTTAATTGTTTTTATTGAAATTCTTTTTTTATATATAACTAGGGTATATCCCGTACCCTAGGGCAAGGACACTTGTATCAATCAAATGTTCCGAAATTTATTGTTAAATTTTATTGAGGGAGGGAGATTTTTATTAGTTATTATTTTTTGTATTATTTATATAACCCAAATTTTACACTTTTTTGTATTGATACAAGTGGTTTACCCATATAGCAAAACATTTTTTTAGTAGGAGAAAAAAAAATGACGGGAGAAACCAACGAGTTGGTTCAAACTCAAATTCTTAGTTGAGAAGATCAATGGTGCAGATCATTTTTTTCAGGGACTTAACCGTAAACACGGTATAGTTTTGGATCTAAGTATAAATTAAGGGTTTTCGAGCTAGTATTAGCAGAGGGATTTAACCGTAAACACGGGATAGTTATGGACCCAAGTGTAAATTACGTGAAAGATTTTTGACAACTAGTTTTTGCAGAGGGAGTTAACCGTAATCAGGGTATAGTTGTGGACCGAAGTGTAAAATCCAAACTATCTTACTAAATAACGGCAAAAGCTTCTAAATTAAAATGAATTGGATCACTTTGTAAATAATGAAGGGTTTCTAAATAATATGTATAATTAAATAAGGAGGTTTGTCCCAGTCATCGTTTTCCCTTCTGTTTTATTATATAGATTATAGACGTTGACAACATATATAATTATAATCTGTTGATAACATTATCACTGCTTTTTGTTCTGTTAATGTTTTTGTCAAAAGCAAAAGAAAAAAATGTAGAACATGTTTCTTTCTTCAAGTCAAATTACAAAATGCACTATTTTTTCCGTCAATGGGTTCTTCAAATACAAAGTGTAATATGCATAACATTTTAATTTTTGCAAAAGACAAATAAAAAATGTATTATTCTAAATGCTTCTTTCGGAAGCAAAACAAAAAATGCAAAACCATTTTTTTTCTCAAGACAAATTTAAAAATGTTTTAGCCAAAATGTTAGTGTCAGTGGATGTGTTTGTCAAATGCAAAAGACGAAATGCAAATTATTTTGGCAAAATAATTTTTGAGCAAAAACAAATTTGTCCGGGAATTTACAAAATTATTGAGAGCAAACCAAAATTATGCTTAAGATTTTTTAAAAATATCTTTTACTTTGATTTGGACGAGAGTTGTAGTAGAGACGAATTCAATCGCAAGTTTCATTTCGAGAGTAAAGTTGTATTTTCACGAAATGAATTTTTTTCAAATATTATTCAAAATTGGACCTGGTTTCCAACTATCCCCCAATTTCCCGATTTTTAGATCACAAACTCCAATTTTCCAATTTTATTTCTCCCTCTTTGAATTTTCACCCATGTATCTATTAATCATGGTCGTAGCCACCAATATCAGCACCATCGGTCCGCTCCCTGTGTCTCTAAGCTCTCTTTGATGGTCTAGGTTGTTGTTCAACTTGTATATTGGTTTATCGTCTTATTTTAAACAACGATAATTCATTTCTGAAACCAATTCAGAGATAGACATAAATAAAATTCTATATATAAAACAAATTGTTCTTACTCTGTTTTTAAAATTCCAAATAAGAATTGTATTATAAGTAAAAATAAGAAGAAAGGTAGAGAACAGGAAATAGATTAATTAGAACCGAGGCGAATGATCTATTTCCTTAAGACAATAATTCGCCCTGTTTAATGTACCAACAGTATAGGCGATTTATCTCCAAGGATACAACGGATTACTTTTGCGGGTTGGAGGTACTTGGATCTGAAAATCTTTCGAACGTCAGTAAGTACTGAAAACTCTTAAATGCCTTAAACTCTCTTAATTCGAAGTAAGACTTGAAGTCTGATTTCATGGCTTATTTAATGACTTTGACTTTGATCTTGTTCTTGGTAGCCATGGCTACTGCTGAAATGAGTTGCTCCTCTGTTGTTGGAAAAACAACATTTGCTGCTCTACAAATTGTTCTATCTGCAAATTCACCATAAGAATTTGTTATGATGCGGTTTGCGCCTTCTGGTATTGAACATTTAATGGGATTTTCTGGAGGTGTACAACTCACAAAACAAACCATTACTAACAACAAAATCAAGCTTGAAACAATCTTCACTAATATAATGAATGATGCCCACAGGGGCGGCCCTGACTTTTCGGTGGCACGAAGCGAGGTCTGAAAATGTGGCCCTTTCTACCAAATTGTAAAACGTCTAAATGTATTTACATGAAAACGATAAGTACCACAAAATATTTTCATCATATTTATATAACAAAATAATTTTTTTGATAATTACAATCACTGAAATTTTGTTCTTCTTAAATTTTTCGATGCGAAGTCACTAATAATCGCCGAATAATCAAGACTGTCAGCTATATCCTTCTCAATAGATATAATAGCTAACCAGTTTAACCTTTCTTCTGACATAGTAGATCGAATATAAGACTTAATCAACTTCAACTTAGAAAAACTCCTTTCTGCAGAGGCAACAATAACTGGTATCGTTTACATAATTCTATAAGAAACTCATGTGTTCGGTTAACAACCTTTCATATCTTTCAAAAAATCTAGTACTTCAGTTGGTCTTTTGATCTCATTTGGTAAAAGACGCTTCAACATTTTCAGTTCAGAAACTAAGTCTAGTCCGTCTATGTTATATGACTCATTATGCTTGAAAAAGGTTTCAAAGCGAACACATTAATATCTCAAATTACCATCATCTTGGGAGTTTAACTTTTTTAACTTAAACAGAAAATAAATATTTCTTTGTATTTCTAGTTTGCTCGAATATGCTCTTAAGTGAAGAAAAAGTCTGATCTAATATGTATATGTAATAATTAACTCTAAATGCTTCTTCAAGTGACATTGATTGATCTTCACACGCATTCTCGTCAAACTGTGTCTTTCTTTGAATAATACGTTTTTTCCCAAAATGTTGTTTCAACTCCATTTTAATGGGAATCTCTTTAGCTTCAACCATGCCTTCTTCAAATCTCACTTCTCTATAATCTTCAAGAGAACGAATGAGTCCATTCAATTTCTCTAATACAACATCAATATCCATATCTTCAGCTTGAAGTGTTTTGCTAATAGAGTTTACCGCAAACAATATATTATGCCAAATAACTATGCTCAAAAGGAAATTTTCAAAGTCTTGTTTTAATATATTTTTGGCATCATAAACTGTTTTTGAATCATCACTTGTCTCCACCAATTCTTCTAAAGCTTCTCGTAATTGTGGAACTTGAAACCTAATGTCTTGGTGACCCTTTTTACTTAACATTTTTTAAATTGGATAAGCTTCTCGTAATCATAACTTGTCTCTACCAGTTTTTGAATCAACACTTTCTACTCTACTTTCACATAAATCAATTAAACTGTTGGGCTCACCATTTATTTAAAGATCATCAAATTTGGTGGCCCTTTTTACTTAACGTTTTTTAAATGGGGCCCATATAATCTTGTTAGAGAATTGGACTTCTTATATATTTCTTACAGAAATTAATGTCTCGGGCCCCTAAAAGCTGGTGGCCCGAAGCGACGCTTTGTTCGCTTTGGCCCAGGGCCACCCCTCATGCCCAACTCCATCCCTCTTCCTCTATCTAGGTATTTCTCCTTTCCACCTATCTTGATATACTACTAGTACATAGGATATGTATATGTACATGATACACGTTTTATGTATATAATGATTCACAGGCTTACAATATGGTTGACTACATCCTTTGATGTGCACACCAGTCATAATTTCTAAATCAATAAGTCGAGGGAGCCCGTTTTTTGGGACTCCCTATGACCCGTCTAACTTAAATGGACTAAAAGACAATAACCAAATCACTTTCTCTCTCTAGATTTTTTCCTTGTCTTTTAATCCATTTGGATTGGATGGGTCATAGGGAGTCCCCAAATGACGGGCTCCCTAGACTTATTGTTTTTAAATGGCCAGCGCTTTGGAGAAAGCTAAATAGTTTCCGGGGTGTGAAGACTTGGTCAAAAATTGGTCAATTTTGTTTGACAATTTTATTTTGTAAGTTGTTAGGGAGAAAAATAAAAATCCCCGCCTCTCTCTCTCTCTCCACCTCACCTCATCATCTTCACGAAGAAGGTCGCTGACCGGTCAATTTTCCGGCCGGCGACCTTCAAACATAAAAAAAAAAAAATTTCTCTCTCCTCTCTCTCTCTAAAAAAAAAAATTGATTTTAAGACCAAAAGAACAAACCAGATCTAGGTCTTAAAAAAAAAATTAGAGAGAGAGAGGAGAGAGAATCTTTTTTTATGTTTGAAGGTCGCAGGCCGGCGACCTTCGTCGGTGAAGATGATGAGGTGGCAGAGATAAAATGAGATGGAGGAGAGAGGTGAGGTGGAGAGTTTTTTATTTTTATTTTGAAACATATTCCTCATTAGGTGTAGGTGTGGGGGCAGGACCCCATTAGGTGGAGGAGACTGTCAGATCTTACTTTCATAGGATAGATCCAACTGTACTTACTGAAATCATCCAGAAAAAGGATGTAATACCTAGCACCATCAGGTGTAGGTGCGGGGGCAGGACCCCAAATATCACAGTGAACTAAGTATAAGGCAGTATTGGTTGTAGTGGAAGAATTAGCAAAGGGTAGGCATTTACTTTTGCATAACTCACATGATCGACAGAACTTTTGAGCATTAATATTAGCTACTGCTATCTTGTTTTCAGCATGTAATTGTTTAATAACACCATGATGAGAATGTCCAAGCCTAGCATGCCAGACATCATAGGAAGAGACTGTCTGAGATACATGAGCTTCAATATTTCTGTGTTGTAGAGTACTAGTATGTACCTCTATTGGATAAAGACTATTTTTGACAGGACCTTCAGCCAAGACCTTCTTAGACCATATATCCTTTATGTTGTATCCCCAAGGTAGAAATTCAACTGAGCAAGAATTGTCCTTGGTAAACTTTGAGATAGAGAGAAGATTTCTCTTTAAGTGAGGAACACACAACACCTTTTTTAGATTGAAATCATGATTAGATGTAGACAATGTGGATGAACCTGTACTAGTGATGGATAGGAACTTTCCACTACCTACCATTACAGCCTCTGTACCTTGATAAGGAGTGATAGAACTTAAGTTGTCTGGAGTATGAGTCATGTGACAGCTGGCTCCTGTATCTGCTAACCAAGATTTGTCTTTTATACCCACATTGATAGTGTTAGTAGCCACATAACATGTAACACTATCTATAGAAGTAGAAAAATCATCTGTTAAGCAATCTAGAAATATATCAGCATCATCATCAATAACTCTGTGACCCATAATAGCAGTGTGACATTCATGAAACATATCCTCATTATAATCCTCATATACATAATCATATAGAACAGCATTGTTACACTCTAAAAGAGTTTCATCTTCATAAAGATATGATTTTGATTCTAGAGGTGAAGGTTTAGAATCAGTCCCTTGTTCCTCTACCTGAGGTTGAGACTCTGTAAAATAACCATAATGAGGTTTGTTTGGTTTATACCTAAAGTTGCACACACCAGCTGAATGACCTCATCTTTTACATATTCCACAGGGTATAGTAGAAAAATCAAATTCTTCTGCCTTCTGGTTCTTATGTTTAATCTCTGTATTGCTAGAAGTTTGAGAATTTGAGGATGACCCATCTTTTCTATAAGCTTGATGTCTATAGTAAGATGGAGAAGGCTTATTATGTTGATTTGAATTTGTTCTCCCAACATAGTATACTTCTTCATCTTGTTGTTTAGACAATAACCATTGTTCATGCATAACAAGTCTTGATTTAAGTTGTGCTAAGGTAAGGTGTTCATTGTTAGATCTTAAAGCAATAGTGAACTGATCATAATCAGAATTCAGACCTTGACAATTTCAGTATCACTGATCCTATCATGAACAGAGATGAGAGAGTCTGCTAGCATCTATAATTCTCTTAAATACTCAGTTATAGATGCATTACCTTTCTTGATGGACTGTATTTTCTTCTTAAGTTGGTCTTTTCTTGATTCAAGACCCTCATTATAGGTAAGCATACATTCCCAAATTTCTCTAGCAGAAGTTAAACCATAGGTATCATAATAGACTGATTTAGAAAGAGTACTTTTAAGATAAGACTTTACAAAGCTCTCTTTACTTCTCCAAATTTGAAAGTCATGGTTAACTTGTTCAACCCCATGAATGATCTTAAGATGTGGTGGAATTTCAATAGAACCATTGACAAACCCTAAAAGATCATAAGTGCCAAGTAATGTTTCCACTTGGTCTTTCCACATCAAGAAATTGGTATCATCAAGTTTCTCAGTTATAAAACTAGTAACAGCAGAAATTGGTGGAAGGTTACCTTGATTAGATGCTGCCATGAAAGCTGCAGAAAGTTGCTGGTGAATTGCTCGAAAAAACAGTAAGTAACTTCTGAAAACCTAAAAACTTCTTTGTTGTTTCAATACTTGATCAATTTGTTGCATGAAGATGATCAATCTTCTGAATTTTATCTATCTTCTTCTGAATTTTATCTAACTTCTTCTGAAATTTATCGAACTTCTTCTGAATTTTAACTCTCTTCTGAATTTTAATGAATTTTGCGAGATGATGATGCTTGATTGTTGTTGGAGTTCATAGAAAAAGCCCTAATATCTTGGATCTAAGTTGAATCTGATACCATGTAAGCTTTACTTGAACTCTAGATTTTATTTCCAATCTTAAAACTTTATTATCATTTACAATCTCTATTTATAGAGATAGAAAAGTAAAGGGAATAACAAACAATAACAGAATGTGTGGAATCAACTAACTTTTCTTTTACGGGTATTACTGGTGGGAGTGCCTTTAGCAGATTGAATAAAGTTGGAAATGAGCTGAGACTAGAAGCAGACCTTGACCAATTGACTATTGACCGAAAACCCTTGACTTCTTAAGGTGTTGACTGTATAAGAATCCAAAACCCTAATCTTTCTCTTATTTGTTCTTTTGCAAACCCTAGTTCTTACACACCACTTCACCCCATTTGAAGCTTCTTGAAAACTTCATATTTCAGGACTCCATAGTTTTACAGCTGAAGTCAACCCCTCAAATAGATTACAAGGATTATATGAATGGTTCGCTTTTTGGCCCTCAACATTTGGCTAGTTTCAATTTTGACCTTTTTTTTATCATTTGATTAGGAAAGGGCCAGTTTGTATTTTCTTTACCGATTTGCCTTTTCAATTTTTCTTTTTTTACTTCTCATCCTCTCTCTTGCCTCTTTCTTAACTCTCCTTATGGACCCTCTAGTTCGATTTCCTGAATAACAAACACAGTTGGTCCTGCAAGCGGACCCTTATGCAAAACCATTTCTCTAGCAAAAGAGAAGACCCCTTTCGTGACATAAGAGGGGGTCAGGGCCTCAGGGGTGAAAGGTGAACCTTTTTAGGGATATGTGTAGGGTCATGCCAGCCAAAGGAAATTGAAAAATCTCCATCATCTAACTATATATCTTAACCTCTTTTATTTTATTTTCAAGCTAAGCGGGACAAGCGGCTCGTTCGACTTATTCATTGCTTGTTATATTTTCTATTGCCTGCTGGAATAAATCTTCTATACTCTTTTTTTAGTACCCTAATAGTACTTGGGTGATAGCAATAGTATTTGGGTGATAGCTAGGTAATAAGAGATTAGAGATCGATGGAGAACATAGATTTATTAATGGTTCATATAGTCCTAATAGCCGACCAAAAATCTCACAGGCGGAGATGGAAAATGGAATGCCACTCACTGAATAAAATGCAAAGTGACATGCGTTAGAGAGATTAATACGTCAAAAACAAGAGAAAAGTTCAATGGCAAAGGATTCTTGCGGTAAAAGTTGTTAGCACGACCACTGTGGATTCAAAGACCTGTTAATATATATTTATATATATAGGATACAAAAAAAATCATAGTGGAGACAGAGTAGAAAGGCCCCGTAAGAATTTCACAAATTAAAACTGATTTATCAGTTATTGGATATGAACTAACTTAAAGAAGGCCTCAATAATACACCCTAAGCCTGAGAAAAGAACCAACCATTAAGTAAATTAAACATCACAACATTGGTCCACACAGGCACACCACTAGCTAGGGATGAGAGATATTGTCAATGAGTCTAATCAACTAGACACCCAATTGAATAGAACTTGAAATAAAAGTACAAACCCTAGCATCTTTATAGACTCGACCAGACCTACACAAATAACCACTCTGAGGTGCACAATGTTTGTCCTCAGAGCATATACATAGTCCTTCAAGTGCACACCCTTCCTTAACTATACTCACCTTACCTTTCAAACCAAGGATTTGATCTGTCCATTCACTAGAAAACACACCAAATGGATCATACTTTTCTTTCACCTTCAAAAACTTACTCGCATCTCTATACTTTCCGATTGCACCCTCGAACGCTAAATTCCGATTCTTTCCCCAATGAGGTAATCCTCCGTACTTGAAAACTCCAATTTGTTCTACTTCTTCGAAGATATCTTCGAAAAGTCTAGGTGTTTGAGGGTTTTTACTTCTATAATAAGTTATATCAAAATCTACACCATCTTCTTGTTTACCTAAGTAAGCATTTGAAGCTTTAACATACCTTAGTAAGATACCATTTTGAAGCTCCATAGTACAAAAAGCTTTGGGTTCTAAGTCGCGTAGTTTTTGAACATCTTCAATGAAATTCTTAACATTTGATATTCCAATGCTTATGGCTGTTTGATGAAAAAACACACCCTTAACTCTGGAATCCCATGGACATGCTGTTATTAAGCTATCCTGAAGACTATCTAGGCAGCTACCCGACGCTTGTAATTGGTTTTGAAACCCTACTACTGGATAATTCGTAAATAAAATACCATTATTGGAGTAACCAAACCCGGCGGTTGATAAGGCCGTTGTTGCTGCCTTTGCAGCGACGCATTTTCCATCTGCATTTCTTAATAATTCTTGAGTTTCTTCTGTTTATCATGAAAAAACAAAGTTAGTGAAAGGGGTCCGTTAGGCCGTTTCGCACTACTTTTTCAGACAAACTATCAATTTTGTTATGCATTACAAGTAGATTTGTACCTGAAGATCTGATCACGGCAAGTACAAGAGATGGTGTTGACCGGAAACCGATGAAGTCATTTACACCGTCGCCGAAGACATTAGTTGAGACCCGGTCATCAAGCCGATATATGGCCTTCCTTTGGTTCGGGTACCATGTTATGTCTGCAAACTCGTGTTCATTGCCAAAAGTAGTTGCTTTTATAGCTAAATCGAAGTCATTCTTCTCTTGAAAGGTGATGGATCGTTTAAAGAGTGGTACAAGTCTTAAAGTAACCTACAATATGTAACATGATCAACATTTAACATAGTGTGTTTCTTTCTTGAGTCCGAATCGAGCTCAAGGACATTGTGCTTTTTTCTCAAGTTCAAACTCAAGCATAAATATTTTGCCAACAACCCTTGGTTGGAGTGGTAAGAGTTATAGTCTTCCACTTTAGAGGTTAAGGGTTCGAGGCACGCTAAACAAATTCAAAAAAAAAATTGTCTTACTCAAATAAATCAACCATTCAGGCGGATCAGACGCCACGAATCATGACAAAAATCATTTGATAGGTAACTCGAGTCAGATCTGACCTAGGGAGAAAACAATCAATACCTTAATCAATTTGAGTCATGGATGGAAATATAATTACTTACTTGTGAAATAACTCCAAGAACTCCTAAAGAAACCCTAGCCGCGTTAATATCAGGATCATTGTTATCAAGCTCTCTGACCTTTGCAAAACCCTCATCCTCTCCTGTTGGCGTCACGATCCGTATTCGTTCTATGTAATCATGAACAGAACTTCCAGTGCCCCGCCACCCACTACCGTGAGCTCCGGTGGATATCAATCCTCCAATGGTTAAACCCCACCAATATGGTCCATGCTCAAGTGCAAGTCCAACTTGTGCTGCCTGTTCTATCACCTGTCTTAGGGTCACACCAGACTCGACCGTCATCAACCTCGTCGTCATGTCAATATTAACTATTTGATTAAGATGTAATGTGCTTATAAGTGTACCATCTTGGCCATCAGGACAAACCAACTTGGTTATACTATGAGAATACCTAGTTGTGACTTTGACTTTGATCTTGTTCTTGGTAGCCATGGCTACATCTGAAATGAGTTCATCCTCTGTGGTTGGATAAACAACATTTGATGCTTTACAAATTGTTCTATCGGCAAATTCACCGTAAGAGTTTGTGATTATGCAGTTTGTGTTGTTTGCTGATAAACATTTAATGGGATTCTCAGGAGGTGAAGAACTAACCACACATGCCATTACTATCATGACTAGAATCAAGCTTGATACATTCTTGATGATCAAATATATCATGATGATGCCTAACTCTCTATATATATATTTTTCTCTCTTGATTATCTCTTATTACTATCTTGATACACTACAAAGGAATACACACATATATATATATATACATGCCAAATATGGTTAATTGCTTTTATGAGATGGGTTCATATGATGTTAATTTGAACTTCTTAATTACCAAATCAATTCTATATTCATAGATATCATCAGCCTATAAGAAGATAACTTTAGTCAAATAAACATTATGTGCAAGGGCCAGCTACAACCAAATTTCAGAGAAATATTTGTATAATTCAATATAAAGTCAAAGGTTGAGATTTGAGAAGATATTATAGATGTTGGGAGTCAATACGTAACTTGGTACTCATAATGCATTAAATGAAGGGGTTAGCATACTATACAAATTTCAATAGTCTGTTTCTCATTTGATTTTTTTTCACATATTCAATAGATTGGTTTTTGTTGCAATCAATATATATATATATATTGACAGATAGAGATCAAAAGAATGTATCTCAATTTCTCAACCACTCCGGTAGGACACAAAATTACTTTAAAAATCTTCTCATTGTTGTAATATATTGTAGTATATAGCAGCTTTTAAATTGGCTAGTTTCCGTTTCACCTTAACATTTGACCAACTCTGTCATTTGGCCTCCTACAATTGACTAGCTTCACATTTGGCTCATTTTTAATACTTCCGTTATGACAACGATTACCAGACTTTCTTTTTTGCCAATTTTACCCTTTCTCGATCCATTTTTCTATTCAATTGGCTCTCCTCTCTCTCTCTCTCTGACTCTCGCTTTTTGTACAATCCTCCGTTTAGAACCTCCGCAACAGACATTGTTGCCAATAGGTCCTGCAATGGAACATCTTCACTAGTTGGACCATTTTTCTGGCAAATGAGACCTTGAGCAAATCTTCGAGGGGATGAACCCTCTTGCAGGTTTGGGAAGGGCCCAAGAAGGGAAGAGAACAAGGAATCTGGGTCATCAAATGTTACACATTTATCTTCTTTATATTCCTTTCAAGCTAAATGGGATAGTAGACACATTCAGTATACATAATAAAATACACTTGTGAATACCTACCTGTCTTGCTTGAATTAAACATTTCTTGCCTTCTTGGTGGGCTAAAAATCTTCTCAAATGTATATAAATCTCACCGCAGTGGATTCAACACCGAGCAATGCTTTAGACAACGACATAAGTTACCACATCCAAACAGAATTTCACCAAAAAAAGTTATTGAAATATTGATTGGTACCACATAAGAGAAAATCTTCCTCACAAGGGAAGTTCTATAGCTCCTTTATTCTGAACGACACCACATGAACGAATCCCTAAAAAAAATTGGTGGAATACTTATAGAACTTCCCAAATTAAATGTAGATAATGCTTAATTTCTTGTAAATAAATACATCACTAGATTATTACATCAAATAACATCAAAACAATGTACTAAGCACAATGAAGTGTAAGTGACTGCCACGCCTTGCGGGCTATAACATTAGTCTAAGAAACTTTATTTGATACTACACAGAAACAACATCGAACAAGAGCCAGAGATCGTAAACCACAACCTGAAGACTCAAATTCCACACTTATTTGATTTAATATATAGTTCTTTATGCATCAAGAACTAAAGTTGTATTCAGACGAGTACAAACCCTAGCCTCTTTATAGACTCGCCCCGGCCTACAGAAATAGCCATTCTGAGGTGCACAATGTTTGTCCTCAGAGCATATACATAGGCCTTCAAGTGCACACCCTTCCTTGACTATACTCACCTTACCCTTCAAACCAAGAACTTGATCTGTCCATTCACTTGAAAACACCCCAAATGGATCATACTTCTCTTTCACCTTCAAAAACTTACTTGCGTCTCTGTACTTTCCAATTGCACCCTCGAACGCTAAATTCCGATTCTTGCCCCAATGTGGTAATCCTCCGTACTTGAAAACTCCAATTTGTTCTACTTCTTCGAAGATATCTTCGAAGAGTCTAGGTGTTTTAGGGTTTTTACTTCTGTAATAAGTTATATCAAAATCTACCCCATCTTCTTGTTTACCTAAGTAAGCATTTGAAGCTTTAACATACCGTAGTAAGATACCATTGTAAAGCTCTACACCACAAAAGGCTTTAGGTTCTAAGTTATTTAGTTTTTGAATGTCTTCAATGAAGTTCTTAACATTTGATATCCCAATGCTAATGGTGGTTTGATGAAGAAATTCACCTTTAACTCTGGAATCCCATGGACATGATGTTATTAAACTATCCTGAAGACTATCTAGGCAGCTACCCGACGCTTGTAGTTGGTTTTGAAACCCAACTATCGGATAATTCGTAAATAATATACCATTATTCATGAAACCAAATCCAAATGTCGATAATGTTGATGTTGTTAACTTTGCACTGATGCACTTCCCATTTGCATCTCTTAATGATTCTTGAGTTTCTTCTGTTTATCATGAATAAACAACAACATTGCAACTAATGAGAAGCAGTGGCGTGGCTGAGTAATTGGGGGTCCGGTGCCAAAATGTTGATGGGGCCTTTTACATGTTAAATTTTTTTTTACACAAAAATAATAAACGTAAATTGTAAATGATCTAACCATAAAAATAATATTTCATCCGAGAGTTTTTTTTTTTTTTTTGGAAACCGATTACATTGTCGTACAATTGGAATTGAATACATCAAAGATGTGATAAGCTTGCTACCCGCCCAACCCGCCCACTCAAACTCTAACATGACCTGGCCTACACTACCTTATTTATACCCTAATAATCTCAATTCAAATAACCAAAGATTCCACCTTAACCTGGGACCTCCAGGGATTTCTGGAGTTTATGTCAACACCTTGGAACCACTTGGGCTACCAACCGTTGACATTTCATCCGAGAGTTGAATCTTAATATTGTGTTCTGAACTAAATGAGAGAGGAGAGATTTCGGAAAGTAGGGTAATGCAATTTCCGAATTCTATAACCTACAACCCTAATTATATTGTAAAGTAATGAGTCGGTCAAACTATTGGGAAAGTAGGGTAAGGTGGGCCCTAACCTATAAGGCTACAACTCTAATTATATTGGGAAGTAATGGCTAATAAGTCGGTCAACTATGAAGGAAGTAGGACCAATTGTAATTGTTGTTATTTGTTGGATTTGTCCACAAAAAGGAAAATAACTATTAAGGAAGTAGGGTAACAGTGGGCCCCAACCTATAAACCGAATTATAGACTGCATCAAAGAAGTTTTGTTTGGGGGGGGCCATGTGGTGGGGGGCCTGTGCGGAGGCACACCCTGCACCCCCACCACACGCTACTGATGAGAAGAGTTACAATAAGTGCAAGAATCAATACAACTATGTATTATTTTTTAAATGCAAGAACCGGCGAAAATAAAAGTGATAAAGATTAAAAGATTGTAACGAGTTTTAGTTGCTTGCAAAGCTCTTTGATTGAGCAGTAACATGTATCATGTATGTCTGTTCAATGGAAAGATTAGGTTCAAATCTTATCGTTCGTTTCTAGAGAAAATGAATTAGGGCAACTAGTTTAAAATGGGGGTTTGTGTAAGGATGAAATGATAACAATGAAAAAAATACATTTTTCACGTCATTTTCACCTTTTCTGGCTTCAAAAATTACGAAAAATTGTTTTCTATGAATGAAAACACATTTTGAAATAAAAGAATTATTATAACAACTGTTTTCTATCATGACAATAACGACCATGGGCTTTTAGGAATTTTATATACCCCTTAATGTTGAATTTCGGCTCTGGTGGACCATTAACAGTAATTGAGGCGCGTTAAGACCTTCGCTATCAACGAAAGAGTTTAAACCCTTCAATGGGCTTTATGAATATTTTTGTACCTGAACTTCTGACGACGGCCAGTACAAGTGACAATGTAGAGCGGAAACCGATGAAGTCATTAACACCATTGCCAGAGACGTTATTAGGGACCCGGTCGTCAAGTCGATAAATCACCTTTTGTTGGCTAGGGTACCATGTTATATCCGCAAACTCGTGTTCATTAGCAAAACTAATTACTCTTGTTGCTAAATCTGAATCATTCTTCGATTGATAGGTGATGGATCGTTTAAAGAGTGGTACGAGTCTTAAAGTAACCTACACCATAAGATACAATTAATATCCAAATATGTCAACACCAAATTAATCATTTTGGGTCTCAAATTTATAATGAGCCTCTCTATATGTTGTATTGTAACAGAGTCTTTTTATAGTCAGATGAGTCTGATTCAAACAATGAAATAGAACTTCCATGTATATGTTATTATAGGTCCAACTAATCCATTAAATGGTTGCAAAATCAACTTCAATCTAACTTATTTTCTACTGATTCCCATATCATAAATTATGGTACAAGAATCAAATTATAATCAATTACTTACCTGTGAAACAACTCCAAGAACACCTAAAGAAACCTTAGCTGCTTTAATATCAGGATCATTGTTATCAAGTTCTCTGACCTTTGCAAAACCCTCATCCTCTCCTGCCGGTGTCACGATCCGTATTCGTTCTATATGATCATGAACGGAACTTCCAGTGCCCCACCACCCACTGCCGTGAGCTCCGGTGGAGATCAACCCTCCAATGGTTAAACCCCACCAATATGGTCCATGCTCAAGTGCAAGTCCAGCTTTTGCTGCATGTTCTATCACTTGTCTTAAGGTCACACCAGACTCGACCGTCATCAACCTGGTCGTTGTGTTGATATTGACCGTTCGGTTAAGATATAATGTGCTTATAAGTGTACCATCTTGACCATCAGGACAAACCAACTTGGTTATACTATGAGAATACCTAGTTGTGACTTTAACCTTGATCTTGTTCTTGGTAGCCATAGCTACAGCTGAAATGAGTTCCTTCTCTGTTGTTGGATAAACAGCATTTGAAGCTCTACAGATTGTTCTGTCTGGAAATTCACCATAAGAGTTTGTGATTGTGCAGTTTTTGTTGTTTGGTGATGAACATTTAATGGGATTCTCTGGAGGTGTAGAATTCACAAAACAAACCATTACTAAAAGTAAAATTAAGCTTAAGACATTCTTCATTTTCATAATACCCCTATCTCTCCCTCTTTTTCTCTTTCAATTACCTTTTGATTGATATAGCAACAAATATATGTTATATATATACATAATTTGGAAGTGTCTTAGGTATATAATTTACACACAAACACGTTTTTATATAAAAATAATAAGAATTTTTCTAACATCCATAAAAGCCGTCACATGTTCATTAAGACAATAAGACATGAATCTCTTAGGTATTTTTTAAGTTATAAATCTGGAATGCATACGATTAGTCATTTGATTTCAACTTTGACTAGAATTTTATAAGGATTTTCCTGACAATATTTTCCTAATAATCAATCGGGTTTGATCTTTGGCTTGATAAAAATGAACCCAAAGATCTCGGTCAGAACAGACATATGTCAAACGTGAATACCCCTGTAGCCACAGGCAGAACACCTTGTAGAGACACCCAAACTTGAGTGAAATAAATACCCCGACCTCAATCATCACGTAATAAATCAACAAAGCCCGAGATAATTTCTCTTTCCCCTTCCAGTTTACATACTACGGTACCAAAGTGAATATGACATGCACAAAGATTTATGATTAAGACACAAGAGGTTGAAGCTCCTTTATTAAAATGATAGGCTTCCCGATTTATGTTGTATTCAACTTAATTAGTCTATATATGTAATATTTAGGCATAAAAATATGAAATTAAACAGGAGTAGTTACTAATGGACTTGAGAATCTTTTGTCGTGCCATTTTTGGGTGTTTATTTTATGAGACCTCTGTGATGTTTACATGCAATATGTAGTATTGACTACACATATCATACAATTTTGATATAGTGATTCATTGAGTCTTAAAAGAGACCGCGTAATCTGATCAAGATAAAAATACATGTCTTGGTGTTGAATCAAACTCATTAGGGTTGTGACAGGGTAATCAATACCTAATTTTGAGAAGTAGGAAACAATATACAAATATATATATATATATATATACCAACAAAAAAACAAACTAACAAACAAAAAGACATATAAGTAACCCAAAGAGGATGAGTCTTGCTTGAATTAGGTTTATCTACTTTTCTTTAAAGAGAGGGTGATCCAATGGATAAGCACCTTAGAAACTACTTCTTTCCTAGTTTTTCATTTTGTATAGAACATTGCATCTTAAACAAGATTGTTAGGGTTGTTTCAAAATTGTAGAATCAATATTTTATGTTAGTATAACTAGGCTAAAATGCATCCTAGCTAGCCCTAAGATGAGAGATCTTGTATACATAGATCAATTGTGTATATCATAAAATTTCTTCTTCTTTTTTTGAAGTAAAATATGTATGTTGATGTGCTACTACCTATTCAACCAAATATAAAACATTTCACATTTTTTATATTCCACTTGTACAAGTTAACCAAGAAAAAGTTGAGAAGGTGGATATATACATATTTGTCATTGACATGGAAGATGATTAACGTTGATAAGTCAATAATAAAACGTCAATGGACAATTTAATATATAACTGGTATTAGAGATAAATGAAATTACTGAGTAAACGCGTCTCGGGTAATTTAATCATGCTTGGGCCTGTCTATTTGGATGGGCTCGAAATTGTGATTTAAGTTGCAGTTGGGCCATCTAACTTTGAAAGACTCTCCCTAGCCTAGGTTGGTATAAAATAGGTCTTTTAATAAATGAATACTCCACTATTTTAGTATAATAGTGGTCATTTTAAAGACTGATACAAGCACTTTATAATCCATTTTAAACACTTGCACATTACTTTATAAACCTAAACATTTCACAATATAGAATTAGTATTCATTTTCAAAACCAACACCACTTATAATAAAACTAAACTAATACTGATTTTAGAAAAGATGAAAAAAAATTCACCAGTCTAGCTATAATTTTCTAGGATAAGTATTGAAGGGTTTTGATGCCTACACGTTTGGTGTCAAAGCCATCCTTTTGGTGGACAAAGTCACATACTGAGATTAAAAGATAATTTTTCAAAGTCGCCTTCAAAATAATAGTCGTAGGTGGTGACACAATACCTAATTTTGTAACCCAGGATTAACATTGGAGTTTTTAGAATATTGGATTTCCTCGGAGGTGGCGTGTACGCCCAATTCCTATTCACATTAAAATCTAATTGAAAATTTATTTTTATAATTGTGTTCAGACTTATAAGTTATGACAATGTATGACAAATTACTATCCGTACTTATAATAACAGCCTTTATATGTCTCCAAGTTTTTTCATTTTGACCTCTATGCCGTCCTTTAGTTCTATTGTCTAAGAAAAAACTAAATTAAAAAGAAATTATCATTATTTTATTTTCATTGATTAGTCAGATATAGCAGCTTTGCAATTTGAATTATCTTAATTATAGGGATTAGCCTGCCATGAATTAAGAACATGTCTCTATAAAAAATAAATTAAAAATTAAGTATCGTGGCTGACGCAATTTGTGTTGAATAACTAAAAAATGGGCTTGGCCCACTAAACGGGCTAAGAACCGAATTCAAGTATCTAATTGGCCCAACACTGCAATGGATGGGAATGTGTTAGGAGGGCACACAAGATTTTTACTCGCCCACACATGGATAAAGGCAAACTAAACGTAGCGACTTCTGCCAGGCTCCAAAGCACTTTTTAGGGGACAAAAAGCAAGAAGGGGATAAGCTAAGAGCATCTCCTATGCAACACCCAAATTGAAAAACTCAAAGTGTCACTTAGAATTTTTTGAGTTTTTTTTAAAATACTCTCTCCAATGCAACACTCAATTTGGGTCTCAAAATGATATGGCATCATTCAACACTGAGATATCTCAAAAATAAATTCAATATTAAAAGCAAATCTACCTACCTTGGACATGACACCTATTTTAAAAATTTTAGAGTGTTGCATTGGAGATGTCTTTTGAAAGAGGATCTCAATATTGACATCTAGGGAAGAGAAACTCAATTGAACCTTGTCACATAAGACAATTTGAGTTTGTTTTTTTTTTTTTTATTTTGCTTTAGAGATGCTCTAACTTAGGTCTGTAAACGGTAGCTTATCATCGGATATAGACATATCCGTATCCGAATCCGATAAGCTATCCGTATATCCGAATCCGATAATTATCTGAAGGATAGTAGAAATCAATATCCGAATCCGATAATATTAATGGATATCGGATAATATCCGAAACTTAACAAAATTTCAAATTTGTTTTTTAAATTTTTAACCATTAGATCTAAACAATAAATCTCAGCTATACATTTTATATATTATTATGAATAAATTTAAATTTTTTATATTACTTATCGGATACGGATTTTTATCGGATCGAATATGAGTGTAACCGTATCTGATATCCGATAAGGGATATCCGAATCCGTATCCGAATCCAAAATTTTAAATATTTTTTGAAATTCGAATACGGATGCGGATCGGGTGTCGAATATTCGGATATCCAATGACATGCTTACTCTAACTAGCCCTGAAAAGGGTGTCATCGGCCCAAGTTGAAACATCCAATGAATGAAAATTAGTCAATATATTCAAAAATAATTTTCAATTAACAAAATCTCAATAGATATTTTTTGAGTAAAGTATCATTTTGGAAATCGACGTCATTTGTGTTGCATGAGTGGGACGAATTTCACCTTAGCTCTTATGCTTACTAAATGATTAATATTCATAACTATTTTTTTTGAATAAGAGATCCGTAAAAAACTGTAAGTAAATTGTCAAACTGTCTATAACTTACAAGATTTACTATGAGGTGACTTTCAAAATGATTGATAGAGGGTCTCCGCTCAAAATTAGCACTAGATCATCTCCGCTAAAGAAAATATAAGAGGACTACATTTTAACGATTTACTTCGGGCCACGAAAATGTAAGGACCGCCATGTGATCTAGGCAATCAATCAAGGTTGCATGAACGCTAGACGAGGACTTAATTGTCGTCGACAGAAAATAAAGATGAGAAATTTAAGATGAAAGAGAGAAATTTAAGTTAGAGATAGTGGAGGTGGTGGTAGCGCTGTTGAAGATGAGAGAGATATTTTATTTAGGGGTGAACATCGGTTGGATAAACGACTTTTTGGGCCAACCCAAAGTCCAAATCGAAGGATCTGCTTTTTTCAAATCTAAATCCGAACCAATCCGTTCATAGTTTGGTTCAGTTACCACTCCGAACTATGCATGAACGGTTTGGATCGGTTGGGTAACCGAACCACCTGTGACATTTTACCATAAATAAAATTTCGCATTTTCGACTTAAAAACATGGAACTAACTTAACTATTGAATTAAGTTACGATCTCCACGCCATTTACTTTCTGTTACACATGCATTAAGTTACAATATCAACAAATATGTAACTCACTAACTATTAAATCTCAGCCATCCATCGTCCCCATCGTATATATTCATATATATAATATATATATATAATAACAATAAATAATTTGGTTCGATTTGTTCGTTGTGAACAGTAGTTCTTTGTCGGAGTTGGGTTTGAGAAAGGCGTATTCCAAATATATTTTTTTTTTGAGAAATCGACTACGATCTATGTTAGTCGTTAAAAGACATTGATACATCAGAAAGATGTGATGAGCACGATAACCGTCTAATTTAAACCATAGTGAAAGAGGCCTAAAGCCGGACAAATTTATTATATATTCTAAATAAATTGACAAAGGCCAAGTGGGTTGAGGGTTGGGTTTCTAAAAGTGCCAGCCCTTAAGGGACTTTTAGTTATATGTAAACGGGGGGCCTCTAGTAATAACAGGAGGCGTCTATAAAACTTACCCCGAAGCTTTAACGGGGTTGAACTTAGAAATTTCTAGAGGTGCCTATATAACTTCCTTAGCGCACAAGGGGTTGCTGCGACCTAGGAGTT
>BEHA01050309.1:740309-760236 GCA_002897215.1 Eschscholzia californica subsp. californica | reverse complement strand
TTTGAGAGAGATTGGGAACCCATAATCTCAAATCAATGTTTGTTATTAATTTATTAATTGTTTCCTGATGGGAGGGGAGGATAAGGGTTGTTAATGAAATTGAACAACTTTTAGGGTTTAACTGAATTTGTACATTATTACTAGGGAAACAACTTAAAGAGTGTGCTAATAAGTTCATCAGATTGGGTCCCAGACTCAAAATGAGTCCAATTATTATAAGAATACCACTTTTTTTGTGGTGGTATCTCTTTAGATTGCTTGAAATAAACATCCCACTTATTTGTACCCGTGGATGTAACCCAACAAAAATGAGGCCAACCATTTTGATCAACAAAAAGTGCTTTATAGATGTGACAATCCAACAATATTACCTTTCAACTCTTGTCCAAATAATAGGTCAGAAAAAGGTAAAATCGTCAGAATCAATAGTTTTAACTATTTTATTTATAAACAAGTTCGGTAAATTCGTATTACGCACTAGCTGCACTATCAGTTGTTGGCAAATCGTTAGTACAAGAAATTAAAAAAAAAAAAAGTCTTTATGTTACTAGTATTATCAACAATGCAGAGGACATAAAACTAATTTTTTTTTCTTTATAACAAAGAAAATATTCTTCAGCTTTACAAGTCGTGAGTGCTTATAAAACTCCCATAATTTGACATGGTAATGCCCGTACCAGAATTAGATCTTAGCACTAGGGCGCAAATAGGCCTTGCTGGTAGTAACTTTGGCTTGGGCTGACGCGGTTGATCACTCAAAAATGGTTAGAAGTATTATGGGCAACCAAGATATTTTTTACTTGGCCCATAATGATACACCCAAAATCCAAACTTTTACCAGCACATTCTACTAGCTATACAAGAATGGTTTTTTTTGTTGCAAATTCCTATCTTAAACTTAAAGACCATAAATGGCTCTTGCCGGTTTGTTTTTTAGAACAACCAATGTGACAAAAAATAAGGGTTGTTCTCGAATTACAGAAATAAGACTCCAAAAATCCTTCTTGGTTTACTAGAAAGACGGCACGCAACGTTTTCATCGTGGATGAAAGTTGTCCGAATGCTTATTTATGTTTTAATTTTGGAGATGGATTGTGAATCTACGATAATCATTACATGACATGGATACATCATCAAGATGTGTAAGCATGACAACTGCTTAAATTAAACAACCAACCAAAGAGGTGTAAAGCCCAACGACATACAAAGAGCTTAAAACCCAATAACATACAAAGAACCTAAAACCCAACAACATACTAAGAGCCTAAATCCTAACTAAATATATTTTTATTTATATACTATTTAATAATTCAAAATCAACCTGCGAATTCTAGAGTTTTAATGTTTACAGCAAGACTATCAACTAGTTAAGCAACCGAATGTTGACTCTTGTGCCCGATTTTGGAGCAAAAGATGTTACAAACTATGGGGGAATAAATCGAAAACCCCACCTTTACCAATTATCAAATAACGGCTATATTGGACTAACATTATCATTTCTAATTCAAAAAAATGAGCATTACTTTTTTCTTTTGCCGCAAGGGAAGAACATTATTTAACTATCACATGCCTCTCCAATAACCCACCTTGATTTAGAAAAAAGAAAAATCAATTTAGAGTAGTGTTTTCTTCTACTAATAGCTTTTTATCCAATGATATAAAACTTTAATTTAATCAATAACAATTCTATCACAACTAAACCATGTCATTAGAGAATTCATTCAAACACTTAAAAACCCAATCAAGAAAACCATCATTTTTTTAGTTTTATGATTACAAACATTAAAAATACAAACTTCTAAATAAGTTAACAACATAAAAAAAAAAAATCAAATTCCGACTAGCCCTTAATACTTGTTCTAATACCTCTCAATCAAATCCCCATTGTTTCTCTGATCACTAAAATTCTATCTCAACCACCTTCTAAGATCACTAGTTGAAGAAGGAGAAATCTCACCACCAAAACTATCAGTATAACAAGAAGATAAATTAGATTGTTGTTCAATTCCATAATGAATTCCACCATGAACACTTTTAAAACTTGGACTCCTCAAATTCTGATGACCCAAAACTCCATAACCAGAGCTATTATTATTATCTGCTGGAACTGGAAATGATAAACGTTTCTTCACTGATCCAACAACTGATGACCCACTTCCTCCCCTTTCTCTCTCTGGTGTTGATGGCCTTTGTCTTGGTGCACTTTGTGATCTTATCCTTGCTTTTGCTGATTCTGTTGCTGCCATATAGTTTGGTACTACTGAACCATCGATTCCGACGCCACCATTAATCACCCCATAGCCACCACCATTGACTCTCTGACCACCACCACCACCACCACTTCCACTATTGAAGTAGAAATTTGAATTTGGGGTTTGGGCAGTTGGGTAATTTCTTTCTTCTCTAAAACAACGTGGGCTTGCTGATCGAACTTGTATAGGTCTTGATTTTGATGGAGATGGAGTTACAGGAGTTTGATTGAATGAGTAATGATGAGTAAAAGATCTATGACGAGGTGAAGCAACAGAATGTGAATTGGGTTGTTGTTGTTGTTGTTGATGATGATAATGAGGATGATAATTATGTTGGAATTGTTGTTGTTGTGATCTTCGGATTGAAGAAGAAGATGAAGAAGAATAAGAATAAGGTCTTGAAGTATCAATTTCAACAGTTTTAATGGAATCTCTTTGATCAGTTGATGATCTTCCTCTGTTATTTTCCCATTGTTTTGTTGCCATCCATCTATCTAACCATTTTGGTGGTCTTTCTTCTAATTCTTCTTCATTTCCTGCTGATTGATTCCTTCCTGATCTCCATATCTTCATTTTTGGGTATAAATAAATAATCAAACAAATTTCAGAATATGAATAGTTCAAAATCTAGAGAGAAAAAGAAGAAGAGATATAAACCTGATTAGAGAAAGCATAAGAGAGAGCTTTTTCACGTTTAAAAGCAGCTTCTTTCCTATACTGTAACATAGCTTGTATCTCTTCAAGAGTATGAGGTCGATCATCCCAATCATCAGGAATACTACTACCATCTCTTGACTGAAATCAAAATCAAAATCAAAACCCACCATTAAAATACCTTCAATTAACTTAAATCATGAAGATTTAAATAAGTTCAATTAGTAGTACTATTTATTTACTTACAGTAATAGATTTCCTCTCTGCAATGTCTGTAAAATACCTAGAATCCCATAAACTATTAGAATCACTAATGGTGGATTTTCTACTTTCATCTTGAGAAAGTTTAATTCTTTGATCTCTCACTCTAGCTTGAACTCTAACCAGAGCTTGCATACATCTTAAAGTCATTTTAGCTTGCTTTCTCACATTATGACCTCTCACTAAAGCTTGCAACTTTACCAACCCCTTTAGGGCTCGAAGTGCTCTTCTTGCCTTCAAAACCAAAATTTTATCAAATCATCAAAACCCCCCACAAAAAAATATTTGGATCAAATCATTACATCCCATAAAAGATATCGATTAAATCATCAAAACCCATGTTTCAAAATTTGAATTTAAAGAAAATTAAATCAGACATTTTGATTTTTGAATTTACCAGATATCCTCTGAAAGCTGTTTGAATCATAGTAGCAGCGTAATTTTCTCTCGGAAAATTAGTAGGTCTGGTTAATCTAACCACCTCTACCGCAGCTTGTGCCGTCGCCACCGCTGCTTCAGCCGCCGCCGCCTTTGCTATTGCAACCGCCATGGCGTGTCTTTGTTCTGCAACAACCTCCGCCGCCGTAACTGTGTCCGCCGGCGTTGGAGAAATTGTGGTCGCCGCTACCGCTTCAGTTGTGGTTTTAGGTTCAGATTGTTGTTGTATAACCGGTTCAACAGGGTTTGAAGTTTTCTTGAAAATCCATCTTCGTTTCTCTCTCTTCTGCAAAACACCCAAAATCCAAATTCGTTTTTTTGTTGATCAAAAACCAAAAATTAAAGAACACCCAGTAAATGAAATCGATTAAGAAGATCAAAAACAAGAGAAAGGTCTCACCTTTTCTTCTTCTTCCTCTTCCCCGTGTTCTTCCCTTCTTCTACCATTAGAACTCTTTTCATTTTTCTTTGTTGGAGATCTAAAAGCCCTTTTCACAGCAGTTAACCATGAAGATCCTTCTTTCTTCCCCATGAAATAATTCCAGTTGATCCAAACTTAGCTGCATTTACTGATTTTCACACTCGACTCTTAACTAGTTAAGAAGCAATAAAAACACAGAGACCTGAAAAAAGGTTGGGGAGAATTGGATTTTACAAAAGAAATGAAAATCATCCAATATATCTGGCTAAGGGTAGGTGTCTTTTAGTAGCATGGTAATAAACACTTAATGGAGATGTCAGTGATGTACTGTAAATTTATGAAGTTTGTGAATCATTTTGTAATTAAAAATTCAATACCCACAGTAGAGGAAGAGGAGAGAGAAAGGGTCCAGACTCCAGAGAGAGTGAGAGGTTGGTATTGAAAACAGTAAAAGCTTAAAAGAGAGAGAGAAATAAGTGAGGGAGTCTGTCTGTGCACGTTGTGTCTTTAGAAGGAGGGCCAAAAACTTTATTAATGGCTAACACCAACAACCCAAATTTTTGTAAATAAGGACTCACTACTGACTCTCTATCTTTCATCTTTTCCTGAATTTGTAAATAAGGACTCACTACTGACTCTCTATCTTTCATGGCGTCACATGAGGATCTGAGTGAAGAGAGAGAGAGAGAAAGCGATTGGTGTTTTAAATTTGAGGGGAGAAAATGAAAAGAGAAGAGTAATTTGGTGGTATCTGTTTGAAATGTGCCCACTTTTTTTTGCTCATTTTAATAAGGGGACCTGATCTTGGAAAATGAGTTGTTCTGGCTTGACTCAGTATTGACCAGTCAAACCCAATTCAGATTCCTTCAATCTAGTAGTATTCAATTGGATTTTAAGTGGATCTGAGAATCTATAAAGAAAGAGATAACAAGTTGAGCAGTAGTATTATTTTGCCTAATATGTTTTCCGGCATGATCAGGCACGTTCAAGAAATCCCTATGCCTCCCAAAAAAAAAATGTCCTCGAATTCAAAACTTTAGCCCCATCCATTGGTCAAAATTGAAGATGTTTATATGATAAACAAATAAACCCGGCAATCTTATTTTTCTGACTAGAACAATCTATTTTTCCGTCAACAACGAAGTTAAGATTTGACTGCTCATCTGATTTTTGTTTAGAGTTGCAGTTTCAAACAGACCAGTGGATTTGTGAATTTGAGCGATATTTGTCTATTTTGTTGTGTTTTTCCAAAGTTCTCTTGAATTAGATCTTAGACAAGTTAGCATTCATCGCTTTTGTTGTGACTTGTATATATGAGTTTGCTCCCGCACAAGAAAAATAAAAAAGTTTTGAGAATTCAATTCATTTTATTTAAAAAGAGACTATATACTTAACCTAACTAATACAATGTATGTTGTCCGTCTATTCTCTCCTTCTCTGTTTGCTTATAGAAATTAGAAGAAATCTTTTTTTTTTTTGGTTTTAAGGAATAATTACACAATAGGGTGGAGTTGAACTAAGAACAACTCTTAATTATTACTCCACATTGGTAGATATACCAATAAGGTCTTAGAATGTTACATCATTAAATTATGGTATCAAAGTATTTTATTTTAGTAATACTTGCCACAGTTTTATTCTTTTCACCCTAAAGATTCTTCTACTTTTGGCATCTCATTAATTTTATAAACAAAAATTGCACCCCCAAAGAACAAAATGAAAAGTTATTCCTTTTATGCTACTTTTTTGTCATTGGATGGAGTGAATTTTAATTGTTTTAAGCTCTAAACCAGACAATTTTATGGTCATTATCATTAACCCCCATATACAAATCACAAGGCCTCTCAAAATGTACAATTTTCTAGTCTTACCCTCTTAATTAATGAATAATTTTGCAGGTTCTTGCCTTGTAAATTGAGTGGGCTTGTGATACCCATGATCACTTCTTGTTTGTAGAGATTGTCAATTGAGGAAATGATGCAAATGCCAACATTCAATCAAATGCCTATTATCTATGTTTAAGAAATCGTGCTTTAGCCATATAGGGCGGAAAGTTATTTTTGATAAGTTGTTGGGTTAAAAATGAATAATTGTCGATATTGAACAGAGCACGTTGAGTCCCCATTCTCTCTATTAAAATTTAGATAGATAGACAAAGACTCATAGACAGACAAATTCACACTGGATTAATTGTCCAAGTCATAAAAGTTAATTTAGCGTCTTGAACTCAATTTAGAAGAAACTATGAAGTTAAAACTTCTCCATCATTCCTAAAGAAGTTTATCTGAAAAGGTACCCTTCTTGTGGCTTTTCAGCTTTGATTAACATATGCAACAATCCTAAAAGACCCAAACCCAATTTAAAATCGGATTTGTCCTTCAAACTAATGTTAGATTAAATTGGCTTTGTTAACTTCAACTGCACTTATCAATTTCTTCTCGGAAATTTTAAATGCACTCACCATTTTTGTTACATACAGCTGCAGGAAGAGGCAGTTGTCATTTGAAAGGAAACACTCCCACTCCAGAAGGGCGCCCTGGCTCTCTTAGCGCAACGCTTCGAAAGAAGAACGTCTCACCAAGGCCATGGGCGGAGCTACATGGAGACTAACCCTGGCTGCAGCCAGGGTTAGATTCCGAATATCTATATTAGAACGTATTGTTTGTCAAAGAAACAGCCAGGGTTAGTTGTCGAATATGTCGATTCCAAGGCACTAGTTCTCAAAGAAAGTGTATTGGCTCAGTTGGTTCTAACTTTGGTTGTGTGCGCCATAGGTCTCAAGTTCGAATCCTCCTAGCCCCATTATTTATTTCCCTAATTTTCTTTTCTTTTTACCTTGGTTAGCCAGGCCTAGGTTAGGATCCTAGCTCCGCCCTTGACCAAGGCCCTGCCCGCACGCCTCCTATCTTTTCCCGCCGACCACCTAGCTCGTTCTTCCATTTTTTTACCTGGATAGAGTCTTGATCTTGGGGAACCATCACATCAAAGGTATGTCTTGCATGAGTCAAAGATGTGAGTGCATATAGAATGGTGTGCGCATTTAACGTTCCTCTTCCTTCTTCTGCATAGGCCCACTCGAATTTCTTTCATGAAAGTTATATACACTACATTCTTTTCTGAGCCCAACTCTGTATCATTTAAGTGAGTCACTGGAATTCCTATTGGTCCGTTTGATTCAGCTATAGCCATGTGAGCTCAATAGTCAGAGCCCAACAAAGACGGGAACTCAGAAAATCGCAAAACTTACTTCAGCTTCAACTCAATATCGCGAGAAGGCGAACAGAAAATGGTCGATGTTCATTAGGAAAAAGAATAGGGTTTGCTTCTCTACATTTTTTCTTTTGCTTCATCTAATGGTGTGTTTGGATGGCGGAATCATGAATCCGCGGATTCATGAGTCCTTGGGATTCATGATTCCACGGATTCATGAATCCAAGTAATATTTTTTGGCTTGTTTGGCAACTAAGAATCCTATGATTTATTATTATTTGAGTATTTTTAAGGCCAGCGCTTTGGGGAAAGCTAAATAGTTTCCGGGGTGTGAAATTTTAAAGGGAATATGCAAAATTTTGAAAAGTTTCCGGGGAAACATATTTTATGGGGAACATGGCTCAAAATAAAAAACTCTCCCCCTCACCTCCCTCCACCTCACCTCACCTCCCTCCACCTCATCTTCTCTCTCTCTTCTCCTATAGGTCGACGGCCGGAAAATTTTCCCGGCGGCGACAATGAAAAAAAAAAAAAAAAATTTCTCTCACATCTCTCTCTCTCTAAACTCCGGCGAAGGGGGTTTCCCTTCGCCGGAGTTCCGGTCTGTTGAAGAACAGACCGGAACTGGTCTGTTCTTCAACAGACCAGATCGGTCTGTTCTTCAACAGATCCGGTCTGTTGACAGATCCGGTCTGTTGAACTTCAACAGGCCAGATCCGGTCTGTTGAAGAACAGACCGATCTGGTCTGTTCTTCAACAGACCGGAACTCCGACGAAGGGAAACCCCCTTCGCCGGAGTTTAGAGAGAGAGATGTGAGTGAAAAAAAAAAAAATTTCATGGTCGCCGGCCGGAAAATTTTCCGGTCGGCGACCTTTCGGAGAAGAGAGAGAGAAGATGAGGTGGAGAGAGAGAGCTGAGGTGGAGAAGCTATTTTGCTTTCCCCCTAAATAAAATTGTCAAACAAAATTGACCAATTTTTGACCAAGTCTTCACACCCCGGAAACTATTTAGCTTTCCCCAAAGCGCAGGCCATTTTTAAACGTCTTTGGAAAAAATATGATTTAAAAAAAAAAACAATGATTTTGAAAAAAAATAATGATTTTGTAGAAGGAAATATTTTTTTTTTGATTTTAAGTTTGAAATTTAGGCTCATAAATCTAAAATCCTAGCAAATCCTAGGGGGTAGGGTGGGATTTTGGTCCAATACAAATTTTGGAATTAGGAATCCTTTGGATTCAAGAGTCCTAGGATTCTTGGTAGCCAAACAGACAAAGGATTCATGATTCCTACCAAATTCCACTTTTAATAGGAATCCTGCAACCAAACACACCATAAGTTTATTCTTTTTTTCTTTAGCATTCATTTTTCCCTGGGGGGTTGTTCTCTTTTACGGTTTGGCTGCAAATGCAAATACTTTCTCATTGAGAGGAGCTCTTCATGTTTTCTTGTAGTTTTATCCTTTTATAAGCATACCGAGAAGGCAAACAAATTCTCGCGACAATGTCACCTTCCGAGTAATCTGACCAAGGAGTGAAAGTCTTACTGCCGATCATTTTTAGTTACTTTGAAGTGGGTTGACGAACGGCTGGGAACTTATATTTGACTACGGTAGTTGGTAGCTGTTGTATGTTTCTTTTTTTCATTCTCTGAATCTAAAAATCTGAATCATTTAAATCGACGAGTAAGACGAAAACATATATTTTCAAATCTGATTTGAATAAATTGAGGCGTTGATTCAGATTCATATCTAACAAGACAAACACTGGTAGTAGTCTAGATATAAGTTAGCTAAACGAGTAATAAAAAGTGATGTACTATTTATTTTGTACACTGGTAGAGGTACAAACTTAGATTAACAAGAGAAGTAGTTCTGGATGAAACATTTAGGAGGCTATAAAAAGTACTAAAACAAAATAAAATTACATTACAATAACCAGACTATATAAAAAGTTGTCAATTCTACTACCCAAGAGAAAAAAAGAAAAATGAAATTTGTAATTTTATATACCAATAATACTTAAACCAAGAAATTCTCAGTTGATGAAGCTTTCCTACTACTTGATAAACTCCATTGATCTGAACTTGATACAGAATTAACTCCATTCCCACATTTAGCAACTGTTCTTACACTATTTACAAGCGCTTCAGTACTTGTTTCTTGTGATAAAATCTCTGATAATTGTTCTGGAGTTATCACTAATTTTACTTTCCACACCCCACCACCACCACTACTATAATTTCCAGTACTACTACTTCTTATCATCTCACTATCTGGTCTTTTCAATATCCCATGATTATCAAATGACATTCTATAAGGTGTGAATAAAGATGAAGAATTTGAATTTGATTTTGTGAGAAAATCAATTCCATGGGTGGTGGGAATTTTATTTCCTACTACTCTGTTTTCATTATTTAGCAGTGGAAGGAGATAGTATATTTCACCAGGAACAAGTTCTTCATTATGAAGAAGTGGTTTTGAGAAATGGGTATTCTTTGATTTGTAAATTCCATAACCTGGGAATTCATTTGTAATGGATTCAGTTGTGATTGTTGAGTAAAATTCCATAATTCCTCCATTTGATGTTACTACTTTTATTACTTCTACTTCTCCAAATCCATGGAATACACAGTTCCCCATTTCTTGAATTATGTTTTGTACAAGAAACTTCTTTCTCCTTGGTCTTGTTTTTGTAGAGAGAGAAATTAGAGAGAGAGAGAGATGGAGTTTATAAAGAGAGAAGTAATTAATGGTGGGGAGTCAGTCGGTGGTGGGAGGGTCTTTCTTTACAGCTACTAATAGCCGACATGAGTATCTGTTTCTACATTAGAACAAAAAGAGAAGAGAATTAATAAGAAAGAAAGAAAAGAGTAATGAAAATGGGCTCCAGATATATTTGTTTTCTTGTATCTACTATGTTCTTTAAGGGAGCATCAAAATTGGATACTCTTTCTTAGATATAAATGAAGTGTTGACCAAGGGATATGTGGCACTAACAAAACTAGGAAGTGGACCTTACCACTGGCTACTAGCCTTTCCACATATATGGGTGATAATTATGGGCATAAATATTCCACCACAATTAGCCTCATCGAAGTATTTATGTGAAGAGTATAGAGACGGGTCATTGGTCGTTAACATACGTGTTACTCCTACAGTTGATTGTGATTACGAGAAACAAAATGTCCTAAAGAATAGACCCTTTTAAAAGCCGAGATTGGTGGTCAATCCAAACTCGTCAATATTGTAATAGTCGGATAAATGTTCATCAATTTCAAGTATATTTGTATATGGACCACAAGAGACTTAGCTAGTCAAGTTATTGCTTGGTTCGGTAGCTTTCTAGGTTGAAAATGAGCTTAGACTTGATTATGAACCGTTTTCATACGGAATATATTGAGAACTATTTGCAATCCAACTTTAAATAGGGTTGATGTTGCCACAATCTAATAGACTAATAACTCTTTCTTTCTCTAAAACATATCAATCTAAACCTTGTAAACCCTCAATTTGAGAGTCTTGATATATATTGTTTTAAACGGCTGAGATGCAATAGGCTTTAGAAAGGAAGTGGTCCTGATGGGGCCAGGATCAAGTTTACTTTTTCTTGTTTCCCGGATTTAAGGGCTTCCACCATTCGGCTACTTTCACTTTGAAAAGAATAAAAAAGCTTAAATTTAACTAATCCGCATGATTACTTGATTAGTGGATAAAAAACATTTAAGCCAAAAAAAAAAAAAAGGGAAAGGATAGGTTATAGTGACTTAGAAATTGGTACTTAGAGGGTGACATATTTCCTCATTTAGAAACAAAAGCGGTCCCCACTATAGTCAAACTTTGAAAAAAACCTTGTCTTTTAGTGATTCCACATCAGTTAGGCATTAAAATGCCCAAAAAACTGGGAACTCTAGCATCTCCCAAAAAAAATGAATAACAGGAACTTATATATTGTACTAAAATAGACCTTTCACCACGGGCCAAGCAGCGGGTTGGTAGGGCTGGGCTTGTAGTTCAAATGGCTTGCTCCCTTTACAAGGTTAATTCTTATTGGGATTGTTTTAGTTTGGCTTCTTAAATTAACCTAAATACCCTACTAAAGATGACAAATTTCTTTTTTTTTTTTTCACCGAGTCTTTAATCTTTAGAAATGCTAAAACTGAATTAACTTATTCCTTTCTGACTACATCCTAGCCCTATTATTCTAGAATATTAATACAATCAGTTGTATCTTACTAGATAACCAACGACTCAAGTCCTACCCTATTCTTTTCAACAACGAACTAGACGAGAGAGATGGTATGAAATTGTCGAATTATAGTTGGCCGCAACCAATCAATCTTAAAACCTAGCTAGAGGCTAGGGTTTTGTAGGAGAAGTTTGAAAGATAGGAATAGGGAATAACATAAAATGTAAAGTAACAAACCAAGGGAGGAGAACCTTTGTTTTCTTTAAACTTTGCTATTCTTTAGAGAACTTGGACCCCCTAAAGTTAGGTTGGGATATATTTGACCATCAATCTTGGGCTTTATGTTTACTTACATATCCATAGGTTCATATCTGTTTCTAGCCCGAACTTACGTTTAAAGGTCTTTAATCTTTATGTTGTTTTTTTTTTTTTTTTTTTTGAAAGCAATACCATTAATACCAATACCAGTTACATAATTCACCCTATCATCTAGTGAGAGGGGTCAAAATGCAAACAAAGCTAACTACAGTACTGAATCTGAAAATTACAATACTCGCGGTGACGATTCAGCAGCCAGGTTGTGAGCCAGCGAGTTGAGGTCACGTGGGCAGTAGGCAAACGTGACGTGCAGCTGACGCGTGCGCTCCCTAATATCGTTGATCACATCAAGCAGTCTCCATGGGATTAACGGATCCTCGGCTGAGATTAAATCTAGGGAAACCCTAGAATCTCCTTCAACTATATATAAGCCTTCTCTCCTGTCCTCCATAATCTCCACTGCCGACCGGAGCCCTAAGAGCTCGCTATGCAGCGGCGAACTTGGTGTGAATAGATCTGTTCTAATCTCTATTATGGTTCCGTTTTCATCTCTAGCTACTGCTGCACATGCAGCTCTTGTATCCTTGTGAGACCCATCGAAGTTTATCTTTATGAATCCGGTCGGTGGGGGGCACCATCCATCTGTAGACACCAAATGTTGAGATAAAAGGGGATTAGAGGTAATCGAAGCATACCTGAGTTCTTCTCTTGTCTGCCACCAACATCTCTTGAGGTCCAGATCTATATTTCGAAAGATAAGTTCGTTTCTTCCTTTCCACCAATTCCACATTAGTGTAGTTAAGCAGTACCATCTGTATTCTCTGTTTTGGTTTGATTTTAGTATCGATTTTAGTCGATCTATT
The DNA here is from genome assembly GCA_002897215.1 of Eschscholzia californica subsp. californica. NCBI lineage: Eukaryota > Viridiplantae > Streptophyta > Magnoliopsida > Ranunculales > Papaveraceae > Eschscholzia > Eschscholzia californica. The sequence continues at coordinate 747,634 of BEHA01050309.1, read as the reverse complement.
GGGTGTAAACTTATTTGGTGGTTTTCTGTTTCTCCTGCTAGCCCTAACAATTGTTGGAATTTCGGACAGTTGCCGAAAAGATGTTCGACTGTCTCGGGCTCGTTTGAATCACACATCCGGCAGCTAATAGGTATTGAATCTATTCTCTTCCCTATATTGCTTAAATTTGCTAGACCATCATGGATGAGTTTCCAAATAAAGATTTGGATATTAGGTTTCATTTCTTTCATTTTCCAAAAGGATTTCCATGGAAACTCTTCGGCTTTGTCACTTAGCTGTGGTAGGCTTTTAATTTCTGTATAATATGACTTGGTTGAGAAATTACCCCCCTCTGTAGGAATCCAAATAAGCTTATCCTTTTGGTTTCTTGTTGAGATCCTCATCCTTGTGATTTCTTGAGCTGTCTGACTATCAAAATACTTGTTGATGAGCTGAACATTCCAACTATTTGTATGCTTTATGATTAAGTCTGCAACCCAAAAAATGTTAGATGGTAGTTCTTTTATCATTACCGGTCTATGGGTGGGAGTATTAGGGATCCATGGATCCATCTGAATTTTGACGTTCGTACCGTCCCCTATGATCCACAGAACATTCCTCTCCATTGTGTCTCTAGTATGAATAATGGCTCTCCAGAAAGGAGAAGGGGAGGATGGGAGAGGGGAGGACCAAAAGTCGTCATAGGTCAAATACTTGCCCTTAAGAATCTTGACCCAAATATCTTTAGGGTGTGTCAATAGCCTCCAGGCCAATTTCGCTATGAGGGCTTCATTTACTTGGGCCAGGGTCCTAATACCCAGGCCCCCTTTATGTTTTGGACTGCTAATAATTTCCCACCTGATAAAATGTATTTTCTTTTCATGATCCTCGTGACCCCACCAAAAATTACGTTCCGCCTGTTCGAGTTTATCTATGACCCCTGTAGGCAGCAATTGGTAACTAAAAGGGTATGTACAATATGGCCCAAGAACTGATTTTATCAAAACAGTGCGTCCAGCTTGCGAGATCAATTTTTTCTTCCAACCTGACAAAGATTTCTGGAATTTATCTATAAGCCATTCATGACTTTTAATACGATTACCTGGTTTTAAGAGGAGAGCTCCGAGATATTTTGCCTGGTCCGTCATTTTTGGTGCTCGGAGTTGATCTACGAAAAGTTGCTGAATTGTTTCTGGAACCCCTCGACTAAACAGAACTGAAGATTTCTCAAAATTTACCTTTTGCCCCGAGAAGGCCTCGTATTGAGCAATAAATTTTAATATATTTTCTAGGTTTTCCTTGTTAGCATTACCAAAGACAATCAAGTCGTCCGCAAATAAAAGATGAGTAATGCTCGGACAGGCTTGATTGATCTTGTACCCTGTAAATTTCTTTTGATTTTCATAATGAGAAATTAAGAGGGAGAGTGATTGGGAGGTAAGAATAAAGAGATAGGGTGATAATGGGCACCCTTGTCTCAGGCCCCGAGAGGCCGAAAAATCACCCACCAAATTCCCATTGACCTTTATATTGAACCGGGTGGTAGTAATGCAACATTGAATTAACTTGAGGATCGTACCTTGGAGTCCCGTGGCTGAAAGGACTGTGTGGAGAAAATCCCAGTTTACCCTGTCATAGGCCTTGGCCATGTCCATTTTTAGCGTGAAAGCCCCTTTTTTCCCTTTTGCTAAATTCATCGAATGTAGAAGTTCTTGGGTAATAATTATATTATCCATGATTTGACTCCCAGGAACGAATGCATTTTGTGTCCACATAATGTTGTCTTCGAGATATGGTCTCAATCTATTTGCAATGATTTTCGTGATGAATTTGTACACTGAGTTGCAGAGGGAAATCGGTCTAAAGTCCGAGGCCTTACTCGGGTTTCTAATTTTAGGAATCAAGGCTATAGTCGTCTTATTGAGGGTTGGATCAAAATGCCCGGTTGTGAATGTCTCCTTAATGAAAGTAATAAGTTCAGCCCCTATCACCTCCCAATTGTGTTGGAAAAAGTAGCATGGTAACCCGTCTGGGCCCGGGCTTTTCATCGAACCCATCTCTAAAACGACTGCCTTGATTTCCTCATCTGATGGAACCCTAGAGATATAGGTCAGGGCTTCATCCGAGAATACCTTATATGCTTTAATGATCTCGGTTGGTGGATCCGTCACATGTTCTGCCTGAAACAAATTCTGAAAAAAATTGATTAGTTCATTGCAAATATCACCTTCGTTGGTTGAGAGTTGTCCTGAACTTAGGCGTAGTTGGTGTATTCTGTTTTTCTGTCGCCTTGTGGACATTGCTAGGTGAAATGCTTTGGTGTTCCTGTCTCCGTTGTGGGCCCATTTTGATCTTGTCCTTTGTTCCGCTTTTGATTTCTGTACTTCCTCGAGGTACATTACCTCCTCTTGGATGCTGCTCTCTATGAGAAGTAGGTCCTCAGTCGGTACGAGGCTTTGAATATCTGCAAGTCGTTTTCTCAGAATTTTTAGTCTATTTTTCAGAATTCCAAAGGCCCTCTTACTCCAATTATGAATGGTATTTTTTGCTAAGGAAATCTTCTTAAGAAAGGGTTCCTGAATGTTCTCCCAACTCTCTGCAAAAGTTTTCTTATAATCTTTGTGTTTGGTCCATAATCTTTATGTTGTTAGAACTTACACGAAATATATGAAAAGATGGAAGAAAATTTACTAATGAAATTGTTAATAACAAATGCAGAAAGAAACTCTCATAATTTTGAGTTAACCAAAAATGGAACCGGTATTAAAATAGGCGTCGCCCATTCAAATGACCCACACCCTCATTCACAATGACAAGTATTTCGACTTAGGGGCAGACACAACTAATGGGCTTATCCAAATTATGTGTATTGTGTTAAAAACCATCAATCAGAAATCAAATGTATAGTACATAGTTATGGGGTGATAATTGCCTATGTTTGGTAATAATTAGAGTTTGAATGTTTTCTTATTACTCGATCCATTATGGCGAAAAAACGGATATGTTATTCGTTGAGTGGATAATAAAAGGCAAAACATAGCCATGATTAAAACGGCAACAATTAGTTTGAACTTTGAGGGTTCATTGCTCGATGCCTGTCCAGGCACTAAATGGTCATCATCATTTGTTCCACTCCTTCCATCCATCTTCTTATCTTACAATTGACCAAAACTGTTAGTATTCATTCACATCAAAAGGGAGATTAACTTTATTAAGTCTTGCCAAGAAAAAGGCATCATCTTTCATTTGTTGCCAATCTAGTCGTCTAGAATCTCTCATCAAAAAAAAAAATCTAGTCGTCTAGAAGACCTAGCTAGAGTATTGGTCTATCAAATTGAGGTTAATTTTTAACGAACGTATGTGGAAAAACAAAAGAGTATTTTGGGTACAGAATTTAGGCCGAAGTTCTTTTGGTTCTCCCAAACCTCCGACCACTACTTCTTCTCTATACCGTCAAAAATCGCCGCAAAGTCACCATTGCCGACGCGACTTTAAAAAAATTCAAATTTCTCTTTTCTCTCTCTTCTGCCAAATCTTTCTCTCCCTAAAACCTCTGCTGGTGAACTTGGTTATTTTGCAAGCACGGGACGCGGGTTCGACTCCCCAGATCAGACTCTTTGTTTTGCTCCGTTGCACCTTTTTTTTTAATTATTTTGTTATTTTAGATGCATTTTTTGATTTTCTGAAGTGATTTCAAGAAATAGAAATCTAAGAGCTTTCAATTAAATTCCGACAATATTATTTATATATATATATATATATAATATTGTCTCTATTATTTTCATACATATATATATATATGTATGAAAATATCATTATACAAAAGATACTATGTCAGAAAAATTACTTTTAGATTCTAGACTATACGTTGAACTAAGATATTATTTTGTATCTTCATAAAAAAAAAATGATATTATTTTGTCTCTATTATTTTAGGTCAGCTATGCTTGCTAACAACCTTTGTTCGCCCCTGATCATGTTCGATAAGTTGCAAAATGAATATTTAATAGGATAATGCTACTCAGACTCTCAAAGTACAGAAGAAGTCAAGAAAGTAGGCATTTTAGAGTTTGGGTTTTATGTCATTTCACCCAAAGTAAAAGTGATTTACAAATTTGGTGACTTCTAGACTAGTGCCTACTTTCTTGACTTCTTCTGTACTTTGGGATTCTGAGTAGCATTATCCTATTTAATATGATTATGCGTTGAGATCCAAACATATTATGACAAGTGATAGTGGATTCTTAGATTAGATCATTCATAAAAATGATGTTACAAATTAATTTTTTTTACTATGACTATTTTTCTTCAAAATGCGTTTGTAATTTATCACACGAAAGGCCCAGAATCAAATTTCGCACTGGGCTCCCAAATTCTCAGGCACGACCCTGGATAAAGGGCGAGAGGGAAATAAAATAGTAAGAAAACGCGATGGTTGCCAAATCGTGGTTGGGTGTGGAAAGAGAGGAGAAAGAAGTAGTGTCTAATTTTTCCACCCAAAATTTTTTTGTATTCCCCTCCAAAAAAATCAACCTATTTCTCATTCAATTATTGGTTATTTTCATTCCTAAATATTATAGGCTACCCTGGATATGCAAAGGCTCTGTCACCAAGTTCCTTTTGGCCATAAAACTTCCTTCCTTTAATCTAGAATACTGGCAGTGACCAAATTAGCGGCGGGACCTGAATAGCCTAACGAAATCACACAAAAACTTCCAAGTATTATTATTTCTACAGACACCAAATTCTAGGAGAATTTTACATACACCCTAACACATATTTACTACTCACCTTTTCCAGGCCCGCAACTCACCACATAGGGTGAAAAGGGAACAATCTTAAAAAACGAATTCTTAAAGGCACCTCCCTTCTATTTAGGAGTTAGGACCGATCACTTTCTACTAGATACATCAAAAAAGATTTTGATGTATCTAGTAGAAAGTGAAACTCAATCTTAAAGCTCATGGACATTAACTCAAAGTGAAACTCTATTGGTGCCCCCGGAATTGGCAACCCAAATGAGTGAGGGTTCATCCTGCTAGTGTGTCAAGTGCAGCATGTCTCTTTCACGGATTTTGTGGAAGTTCCGAGGGAGAAGATATGCCAGAAAATTGCGGCATACCACAGGCCGAAAGGTAATGTGGTCGGCTCCATCTATCCCCTTGGCCTAATAAAATGGAGCTGGCCACATCACTATTCCGCCTGTAGCCGTCTCCAATTTTGGGGTCATTTAGCATTTCTCTTATTATTTTCCTTTTGTTTGATGAAGGTACTGATTCTCTCTTTATGTATCAAAATTATACAGAGAAGAAAATAAATTCAAGTCTCGAAGTACTTTAAGTTGATCCCATGTAGCTTAATTAGTTTTAATTTTACTCGTCGGAAAGACATTTCTGAGAGTTCGATCCCCGTAGCTGTAGTGATATTATGCTATTCTGATTGCTTTTCTAAATTTCTATAGATTAATCAAAATGAACACAAATTAGCAGAGATTACTACTATTATTAAAAAGAAGAGAAAAAGTTCATAGTGCATAAGATATTTGTATAACAAATACATCTTCTTAAGCCCAAAAACATAATTTCTTCTCTACTATTAATATGTTCAAACTTGTATCTTTCTACCCTAGACTTCAATTTGGTTTGTATTTTTTTCGTCTATTCACGTTCTTCCGGTATGGCTTGAAGCTTTGGTTTCCAACTTCTAATGGGTTTTTGTTCACCGGGATCACCCAACATTCCTCTAGAAACTCCTAAGATTATTTCATCGATCGATACGTTCTTCAACAACAATTCTTGAAGTTGTTTTTTTGTTATAACTACTTTAATTCGCTTAACACTGTCTGTCTTGATTAAGGAAGAATTAGTAGAAGGTAAACTAGTACTACCAAGATGAATGAGATAATAAACCTGCCCAATTTTCAATTCATAATTTGGTGGGAGATGTTGTGGTATCTCTTTTGAAATACAAACTCCAAAACCTTCATAATTCAGCAAAATTTCCTTGACTAAAATTGAGGTTCGATATTCGAGAATCTTTCCATCGGTTTTTACGATTTGTAGGATTTTTTTGTCACCTGTCGAAGTGGTAGGAGAACTTCTATGGGAGCTAAATCGAGTCATACAATTACCCATGATATTCAAGATATATGACATGAAAGTTAAAAGTATTTCAAAGCCAACTTTAAGAGAGAAAGAGAGGGAGAAAGGGTTAGAATTATACTTAGAAGGGATCACAAGGACCAATACAACTCTAATTTAAAGGGAGAAGATAGATATAGAGAGATGAAACAAATAGTAGTTTGAGAGAGATGGAGAAAGAGAGTATTGTACTTGGGCTAATTAGAAGGAGCTTGGGTAGGCAAAGTTTGTTGATTTTGGAGAGGTAAAGATTCACTATATATATAAGATTAAGATAAGTTAGTGAGAGGGGTTGGTTGTTTTGAGTGGAGGTTAAAAAAGTAAGAAAAAGCCAAGAAATCCATCCTGATTTTGGGTTTGCAAAAAAGACATGAATGGGAGGTTGAGAAAAGTGTAAGAGTGCAAGCAAAACTTGGTAAAAAAAGAAAAGAAAGGACAAGATGAATTGTCAACACGCATGCCCCAAGAGGGGGTTGGATAGTGGAGGGTATGTTTTGCATTTGTTTGCAATATTTTGCCTCATTGGCATATCTTTTTTTCGACTTCTCTTTCTCCTTTTTATTACGGTGTAATGACATAATCTACTATAGTTTATCGATTCAAAATTTAAATGTCTTATTGAAGTGGATTCAAAATCGGTAATTTTCTGATGTTCTCCAAAAATAGTGTCGATTTTCAAAAGATGAAACTGATGTTCTATGTGTTTCTCTCTAAATTAGTTAAATGAACCTAACGGTTAAAATATCTGTTATTTAGTTTTACATAATTAATCTGTGTTTGTCTAGGTTCAGAGATTGGTTGATACACTAATATATCACCTTTTGATATTTGATCTTTGGTCTAGTTGGGGAAGGTTGATCCCCATTATTGTATTAAGTGTGCTGCTTTTTGTTCAAGTGGATACTTAGTTACATGTGATGTCAATGAAAGGTAAGCCATTAGGAATAATGGTTTGGGTTACTTTATATTCTTTCATTATAATATCAATATTACATTTAAAGGATATTTTGAAGTATTAGATTTTGGATCTTGATTCTGATTAGGTAAGGGGTTAGGTTTTTTATTTTAGGGTTTAAATGTTGTCCCATCAAGAATTAGGTATTCTTCAATATATTTGTATATATGGAGCATGGAAGTTTAAGTTGGTAATCATTTCTAATTTCATTAGGAGGTTATGCTGAGATCTCATGAAGTGAATATGTTTAA
>BEHA01050309.1:718937-733574 GCA_002897215.1 Eschscholzia californica subsp. californica | reverse complement strand
AAAATTGTCTGTCTTTAATTTTTCATTGGACCATTTCCTTCCTAATTGTGTCGTCGTGGGCTCCAACTGCAGCTTTTTGTCGTTTTAAAAAAAATAAATCACTTTCTCTCTCTACAAATAATACTTAGTGCTCTTGAAGGGTTTCTTCTTCTTCTTCTCTCTATCTATTTTGTTTCTTCTTTTATTTCTTCCCCTCACCAAGTAATGATTTTCTCGTTAAGGGTATTGTTGTTGAGGAATCTCAGAGAGAGAGGTCTTTTAGTTGTACAAAAGTAATAACTTAAAAAATCCCATTTTTTATTTATTTGATGATGGGTATCTCTTCTTCTTATTTGGTTTGACTACTGCACATTGAAACAATTCATCTCTTTCTCTCTCTAGCTAGTTTTCTCTCTCTTCTCTTCTTGTTTTTGGGTTTTCTTTTCTTTCTTTTACTACATGTCTCAACAAAGGCAATTGGGAATGGTGGGAGGAGGAGGAGGAAACAATGGTGGTGGTGGTGATCATCAAGATACAACTTATACAAAGATCTTTGTTGGAGGATTAGCTTGGGAAACTCAAAGAGACACCATGAGACATTATTTTGAGCAGTTTGGTGAGATCCAAGAAGCTGTTGTTATTACAGATAAGAATACTGGAAGATCTAAAGGTTATGGATTTGTAAGTATATATTTCCCTTTAAACTTTGGGTTTTGATTTCATTTTTGAGTTTTTTTTTTTAAGATGAATTTTTGTCCTCATTTCTTACTATTTTTGAATAGGTTACTTTCAAGGATCCAGATGCAGCTGTTAGAGCTTGTCATGATCCATCTCCTGTAATTGATGGAAGAAGAGCTAATTGTAATCTTGCATGTCTTGGTGCTCATAGACCTCACCCATCTTCTACCTCTCAACAAGGTCCCCTCTCTCTCTATTACATTGTAGGGTCTATGAAGACACCATATATTCATCAAACACTTCAATCTACAAATGAAGATCAAATGGGTATTTAAAAATTTAATCCCCATTGTTGAAAATTTTGTAGGTATGGGGAGGCTTAGACCAGAAACAGGAGGATCACTAGCTCAACCAACTTATGAAGGATCTTCTTCATCTACATACTTTCATCAACCAAATCCTTATGCATATCCATATTCAACTTATGGGTATCTAGAAAAACTCCAAACTCTTTAAAATCCATTTAAATTAGGATGATTTAGTCCTTAATTACATTCTTATTTTCATTCTTTCTTTTGATCTTTTTGTGTAGGTATTCTCAAGAAAACATGTACCAAATGATGGTGGGAATTTGATTTCTAATATTTAAACTTTGGGTACATGATTTTGAGTTCTTGAATTTTAGAGAAATTTATGGTGAAGTTAATTTGAAATTCTTGCAGAATTACTATAATGCATATGGAGGACAACAAGTTCCAGGAGCTTACTATACTAGTGGAGGAGCAGCAGCGATATCGGGGACTCCGGGGGCTGTCCCTAACTATTACCCATTCTATATGCAAAGTAACAATGGACAGGGTTTCAGAGTTCAATATCCTCAATGGGTTCAATACCCATACTTGTCTCAGCCTTATACACCGGCAGTTTATCCGATTCCAACTTCAGTTTCTCCTCCAAGTACAATAACTGGTTTGAATCAAACTCAAAAATCGATTTGAATACTTGGGTTGTTGATCTTGTTTTGTTTCTATCAAATGGTGTTTGATCAATGTGGGACTAATGACAGGTGTAACAAGTACTTCGGAGGGTTCGACTAGGACAGGATCAATCACTATAAAAGATCCAGGGACTAGAAGTGGACACCATTCATCTACTTAAGGACTCAAATGACAGGAAGAAAATGTGATTTCTTTCCAAGACTAACAAGATTCAAGAGAAGGAAAGTTGGGGAGAAAGAACAACAATGGAAATGAAAAACAAGAAGCAAGTAAAATTAGTGAAAAAAAGTCAAGAAAATCAGCATGAAATTGTTTCTTCACGGGAAGAACAATTTATAAATATAGCTAACTATGATCTATTCGATCTTTTTCGTTTAAGTTCTTATCGTCGTGATCATTGTCATTACACATTGTTGATTTAGGATAGTAGAGTCATTAAATGTTAGTTTAGTAAGAACAAAAAAGAATTATATTTGTTGTTAATGTAATCATCAAAACTAGGTTGGAACTAAATATTGGTTTGTATTCAACCTCTAAAAACACTCATAATTCTTAGATTGCTATGTGTCTCAAGAAGCTATGAAACTTCGACGAGAAATTGTTTTTATGTTATAAGTAATCGAAGTGGAATTCGATAGGGTGATTTGTTTTATGTCTCCATATTGAAACAAGGGCAAGCTTAGGGTGAGCTTGACCTAAATGTAATTTGCTTTTGTGTTTATTAATCTTTGTAATGGTAGTATTTGGTTAGGGGAAAAGTCTATTATGTCTTATTATCTTTCATTTTCCATGAAAGAGTTTGATATCAGTAATCAACTTTATGGGGTGTCTGGAATCCAAGGGATAAGGAAAGTCTGGTCATACTTTTTTTGGTATAAAGTTGTTGCATACTATTCTGCAACTCTGTAACATTTTTTTGCTTCTTTTTTATCCTTCCAATTTGATGAGAAATGGTGGAAAAGCTTCTTGTTAAAGTAATGGTTGAGAAAGGAATCCAAGGTCTTGAGGAGTAAAACCTGAAAAAAGAGGAAAAGGCAAGCATCCAAACTAACTTAGATTTACAAACTGAATTCTTGTATTTTTGTTGTGAGTTTGAATGTTGAAAGGGTCAAATCATCAAACTGTTTCATTTCAATGTTCTTCCACTAACAAACAACTGTAAATTGTCAAAGGATTCGAATAAAGATGGAAGTCATCCTAAGAGCACCTCCAATGCAAAAATCAAATCGACAAACTCCGCTCTAAATTGAAAAATTCTCTCCGTTGCAAAACTCAATTTAGGTCTTAAGACGATGTTACAAAACATTCAATTTTAAGATGTTTCAAAAAGAAACTCAATATTTGGGTCTTTTCTTGAAGATTTCAATTGTACACTCAATATTAAAATCAAAACTACCGATCTAAAAATGACCAAAGTAATTTTACGTTTTTAGAGTGTGGCACTAGAGATGTCTTTTAAATCGAGGACCTCAATAGTTTCACCTTTTTTTTTTTTGTTGAAAATCAATAGTTTTATCTAAAAAGTGAATCTCAGTTGAGACTTAAAACATGACAATTTGAGTTTTTTTTCTTTTAGTTTTGCATCGGAGATTCTCTAACAAAAACGGATAAATTCTAAAAACTTAAAAGAATCTATAAAATCATCATCTTGAGCCTTCCTAACATTTAAAACTAGTTTAACAAAAAAAAAAAAAAAAGCATTTGAAACTACTTTCATCATGAACATATTAAGACCTTGGATGGCCCCATGAAAGGACATTTTGATCACCCCTCAAAAAGTCCCTTAAGAAGGCTTTTATGACATAAAACCCACTCCCAAATTTCATTCATCTTGCTAGGCTGGAATCTCTATTCCCTCTCTATTATTAAAAATATATTTGAGAAAAATGAAAAGGAATGGAAAAAAGGAAAGAGATGCATCTTTTGCAACCCAAAATGCCAAAAAATGTAACTCCCCCATATTTAAAATTTATGAGTTATGAGGAAATGACAATTTCAAGGGTTCAATTATCTTCTATCTAGAAATACATCACTTCTTAAGAAATACTTAACTATATCAAACTCCACCTAAATTTGTAAAGCAAAAATTAAGACATTCTAATCAGAGTTATAAAACAGAAGAAAAAAACGACTAAACATCAAAATATAGAAAAGGGGGGAAACAATTAAAGAAAAAAAATCCATAAAGTTGTGGGCTAAAATTATACTAAAAAATATTTCTTTCGCAGTAACACTATATTAAAACAGTAGATTAACCTCTAAATAGATGGGTTAAGTTGTTTAAACACCTATTTATTTGGGATAAATCAATTTTCATAGTTAGAGCATGGGCAATATATAGAGCAAATCTCTCTAACTTATTCTAAGACTAGATATAAACTTCAAAGAGATTTTTTGTAAAGAATCAAACACAACAAAGTTAGAAGCCATCCAAATATAATTAAATTTCTAAGAGAATCCCTAACAAAAGAGTTGTGCATTTAATGTTAAGTAATATTTAATAATTTAACTCTTTCGAAGCCTCGAAGTTCCATCCAAATTCTCTACATGCTAGAAACAACAGAGAATGTATCCTTAACCCTAAAGTAAATAAAGACCGGGAACTAAATATGGGAACGACAAAAAAGGAAAACTATAAATGAAAAATACCCAGAGAGATTGATAAACGTCTTTAGATATCTGTAGATATGTGTATGTTGTAGATACATAAAGCAGTAGCTTAGTCTGGGAGACCTGCAGATTGCAACCACGATTCCGTTTGAACTGGCTTCTTCGGCTGTCTCACCTGGATATAGAGACATGCAATTGTTAAAAAAAACTAATACAAAAATCAAAAAACGAAACGAAACCCCAAAGAAAGGTACAATGCTAGGTTAATTCAAGTTTTCTGAACACAGTAAAGCAACGGTCAGATGACCTGTGTCAACTACTCTGGTTATAAAAATTGAGCCAACCACACATTGTTGAAAGAAAAGAAAAACAGCGTTTACCTGCAATTTCGACTCAATGAATTGTTGGGCGAGGAGCACGTGGGCGAACTGGGGTCTTTGAAGGGCTTACCCTGAAATTGATAATACATTGATTAGGTAAAAACAAATTACAGAACGAACCAACAGGAATAAAATTTTTATCTGAATCTAGGAAACTTCAGTTTATAAAGCAACGGGCTCATAATGTTTATAACTTACCTAATTGGCAAGGATCCCAGCACCACACCACTACAGTTGAGAGCATTAATTGCACTTTCAGCCTGTAAAAGAGAAAATAAGCGTGAGAATATGTTCCCCCAAATTCCATAATAAGATGGTTGTGTGATACTCTTAGTCACTTCAATAGGTATAATGAGAAGTTCGGTATGCACATCACGTATTGTTGCATAAAATCGTGTTAAGTCTATAAAATAAAGCTCTAGTTAACGTTTTAGTACAACTTAACATTGGTTCATCTGAAAGTTTAAGTAATGCAAGTGAAAATAACCGCGAAGACAAGAAAACGTGAATGAGTATGGTTGTGTCAACTTATTGACTATTAGGCCATCGCATCAGTCTAGCACACATATTACTCGTACTGGTGTTCATGTTACATAAGCAATGCAGATTGCCCATCAAGGACAAATTAGATGTTGTACCATTCTTGAAACGGATCCAAAAACACCTCATTATGATCCAAATTATATCCACAGATACAAGGTCAAAGAGTGATGATGAATTCATGATATCATGATTCAACCGTTAGCGATGTATCTGCAGACTCTCCTTGGAGAATGTTTTCTTACTACCTGAGTGCACATTATCTCAGACTTCCTCTTAAATTTTTAAAGCGCTTCTTACTCTATATTCTAACCGAACTACATGTCTGGAACTAACTCGTCACAATTCAGATGGGGTTTTCAAAACAGTTTATCAAGTAAAACAGGCTAAATATGACTGGACCCTTTTCAAATAGATATAAGATACCATTTCCAAGCAAATACGCTAGAAGCCTAACACCATCACTAACCTAGACCCAACAGATTGAAAAGATAAGCGATTCAGTTTTCTAAATACACCACAGTCAAGGAAGTCCCTTCTTGATAATTAGCACTGGAGTACACAATTAGCTGACTGCTCCGGACTGTATGATAAAATGTCAACAAAACTATCGATATGATTACCAGGAATATATATATATATATATATATATACAATTTACTGGATTTAGCTCCCATACGAAAAAAAAGACTATGGACAGGGACATTGTATGAACTATGAAGCCATGAACTAACACTGATGCTTGAGGTGAAGCGGCCACTGCTTTGGCCACTGAACTGAAGGTTCAGAGCCTTTGGCAACTTAGATCTGGCCTCCCCGAAAAGTATAGGAGCTTTTCAAAAAGATGCTTTGCTCACTTGAGCTTCCTGATAATTACTTTGCCTGGTCTAATTGCTCATAAATAAAGCTCCTAAGCTACCGTGGTTGTTTTAGTTTTAAACGATAGCATGACTGTTGTCATTCTAAAATAACATGTAAAGGTCCTCCCGGAAAGAGTTTCACCGAATAAATCACCCTATGAACGTGATATTGTTTTAGCAAATCATGGAGCACGTGCCTACTCTACCTCTAAGACGAGGTATAACTTCACCCAAGAAGACCATGACCATAACCATTTCAAGACAAGGTATTACAAGAAAAAATATATAGAAGAACATTAAATATTTATCGAGTTGGAAGCATCCAATATAAATCAAACACAACCAAGGAAACTCAGTCTGGAGTACATCACTACCGAAAGTGAGAAAACTACGGTTTATCTGAACCTTGAAATTTGATATGTAGTGGTTTAAAACATGGAGTAATACAGCATATATGTGCAATTAAACCATGCTTACAATCTCCATTCAGAAGCCTATGAAACAACGGTTTGAAAATCACCTTTTAGAACGTCATCTTCTAAATTGTGAAGACCTACCTCCCCAATTTTCCTAACAGAGATTCCTAAAACCCTAAGCAGATTCAAGTTATTTCATCTCAACATTTTCTCATACTTCCTCCTGATCTATATTTATTAGGCATTATTATGACACTGTAACATCCGCAGTATTTCGCTAAGCAACTCAAAAGAGCACAAAATTCTAGGACCTGACCTAGTTTCAACTTCAGAATCCCAGCCTTAATTCCTCCTCAAACCTAGCTCTGGTTACTACTGAAACTCTAGCCACTATCTCCATTTGAATATCGTAACATTTTTCTTTTGTTAGAATTGTTAATCCATCTACACAATTGCAGTACATATCAAGAAAAGAAACTTCGGTTTCAATAGAAATTTCGGTTTCGTTGAAAATTTTGGTAGGCATGGCAATGGAAATATTTCGAAATTTAGTTACTTGGTCAGGCATTAATAAGAGAAAGTAATAAAATTTGGATTGGGATTCGGTAGCCATGGAAATGGAAATATTTTGGTCATTTCGGCCGAAATATTTCAAAATTCCTTGGTATATATAGGCCCTGATTGTCCTTATGAACCCCCCAAGTTACTCTTCTCGAATTAGTATATGAATTATTCCCCAGAAGGCCAGAACCATCAGATATGGATGGAAAATAATGCTTTCATAAACTCGAAAATTGATCAAAAATAGAAACGAGAAATATGTAACACTTTGAGAATAATGACAGCCTAGTCAAGTAGAAAGTTACCATTACGAATTCAACAAAAGCAATACGAGTAGAATGATGATAGTCTCCCAGCAATCTCAGACGGTAAACCTACATAAAACAAGAAAAGAATTTCATAAGGAATTTCCAGCAGCAATAACGGAAAAGAAACAAGCAGCATAACTTCCCGTATTTTAGAAAGGAATGTACAAACCTCTCCGCAGATTGATTCAAAGAAGAGTTTGACATCCGCTTGAGTAACCTACATCACAATGAGAGGGAAAGTAGTTTACACACTGAACCAGATTCTAGGAAACTAGGGGGAACTCCAAAATTACCTTCTTATCAATGTTTGTGCAATAAATAGTTCTCGCGCACATCTCCCGTTCATCTTCAGACTGAAACCACAAAATCCCATCAAAATATAGTATTGTTACAACGTAAGCAAGAATAAGCTACCATCTAAAGCACAAAATACACTTACAAATAAATGCAATAAAATAATATTACGCAAGAACATTGATGAGGACCTTACCCTTGGTAAAAATGTTGGATTAACAGGTGCAATTGCAGTTTTTGAAGGCAAAACCCTTACTGGGTAGTAACCAAGCATAGTCCCAGCCAGACTCAATGCAGCCCTTGCACCATCTATATGAACATATAGGGTAGAGAAACAGTCACTTTACATATACATACACCAAGGGGAATTCATTAAAACTTAATCCAGATAGGTACTAAGGCGGTAAAGAATTACCCTCATCAGTAAACTCGATAAAAGCAAAACGGAGAACAGAGTTAGGATCGCCACAAATGCGACAATCGACAACCTTTAACCAAAAAAGAAGGAAATCGTTAATCAATAACTATAACGCATTGCTACCAAAATCCAAAGAAGAAGGAAACCGTTCATAAATAACTATAAGGCATTGCTACCAACATCCAAAGGACTTCCTATGACCTTAATAAACAAGCATTACCTGCCCGCAGTTGATGAAAAGGGCAGCAAGCTGTTCTTCGGTAACCTTGACTCCAAGCAATAAAGAGAGTTAGCTCACTACAAATAAAAAGCAAAAACTAACTTATGAACCAAATTGAGTTTCTTATACCTGGGCATCAATGTCAGATACATAGACAGTCCTCCTAATAATCTCTTCCCTTTGTGCCATACTAGTCCGGCTATTCATTCTCCGCTTTCCCTGACTAAAACCATTCTTCTTCTGAAAGAGAATAAAAGTAAATCAACTGAGATTAGCAACAAACCCATACAAGATTTATAACCAAAAAATCAAGAAGTCATGTTTTTTTTTATCATACCTTTCTATTGGTATTTCCATTCACATCTCCATTACCAGTAATATTTTGCATCAAAAAATTGTTAGGGTAAAAACCAGCACCACCTGATCCATGGTTGGATAGAGAAGGTGGGACAAATTCTTTAGCCATAGGATTCAACTTGGAGAGAAGTTCTTCCAAATCCCTAATATCCCTTTTAAACCCTTCATCAGCTTCTTCATTTCTCTGCAAATCTACACCGTTTGGTTGCTGCTGATTCTGCGAAATTCCATAACCATTGTTCACTGATCCTTGATCGATACTGTGATGAATCGGATGCATATGGTTGTTGTTGTTGTTGTTGTTGATAACAACTCCTCTCTGTTGCTGTTGCTGCTGAAATGGCTGAACTTTCAGTTGGAAACTCTGATCATGATTCAGTAAGTTATGATCGACCACACGAAACCCTAAATTGTTCTGTTTTCCTTGATCGACATCATTCTCAACATGCAAATCAGTTTCCGATGAACGACCACCATTAACATTAGCAGCAACCCCCAAATCAACACTCCCATTTTCAACAACAGCCATGATCAGAAAACTTTGATAGCGAAGAAAAGAAAAAAAGATTCAATCAAAGGTTTCTCTTTCTCTCTCTCTCTAAAAATCTCCTCCCCTGAGAATTATATCATTTCAAGTATATCAATACATTTATGAACCGATAAAGAAATAAATCTGCCCTAAAACAAAAACAGAAAAAGAAAAGCTAAAAAAAACAGAATAAGAAAACGACTTAATCAAAAAAATCATACCTTTTTCTCTAAACCCTTGTGATTATTGATTGATTAAGATCACTCCATTTATCCACTTCCTCGAGATTGCCACAGAGAAGAAAATGAACTCCAGAAACAAATCCTAGAGAGAGAGAGAGAATGAGAACTTTTCTTCTCTTTATTAGTAGTAGAAGGCGGAGAGAAGATTATGAAGTTTTTTTATTTTGTTAGAGAGAGAAATTGGTGTGATGATTTTTCGCTTTTACTCAATGCCGTTTTGGACTTTCTCTCAATCTACTCTCTTGAATACTTCCTCCCAAAATGAAATTTTAGAACAAACCAATTTTTCATTTCCACCCCCTTGTAAATTGTAGATAAATAGTATTCATCCCTAAACTTTTTGAATTAGTACTTTAGTCACTATATTGTTATTATTTTGTTCAAAATGAACCCCTAACCAAAAAAAAGTGATCTCTCTACCAACCCAAAATTACACTCACATGTGCCATGTTTTCTTTTGTGTTCTATTGAATGTTTTTCGTTATGTCATATGGCATGATACATCTGAAAATGGAATGATCACTAACTGCCATCAATACGTCAAGATGATAAAATAATTAAGTTCGTAACAGTTATGAACTTAAAACTAATGGAAACGAATAATACAAAGATTACGATGACAACTTTGAAGTCGTGAAGAAACTTCATATACTTTATTTAATACATATAGATCTACAGGTATGTGAGATAAATCTAGAGATTCTTACAATTTCCATAAGTAGATAGAAGATAAAATAAGTAATTCAGGAAGACGCTTTATATTGAGTGGCGTCCTTAAAAAGAATTTAAAGAAAGAGTTTGCAATTGACTAGGTGGACATTATAGACTTTGGCAAAAAGGTTCTTCTCTAATTTTGTAAAATATAAGGGGGTATGAAGCATAATTTGAGTTAGTTTAAAATGGAAAATTAGACTATTATAGTTTTTAATCCCTCCCAAACAACACTATTTGCACTGCACCATTCATGCCATCACCACAAAAAGCTAAGTGACCAAAGAATTTTGATGTTAATTTTATATATTTCTAATTTTTAAATTATATGTAATTTACACAGTGTAAACCTAAAAGATAGTTCAACTAGTCTGATAGGGGTTAGTTACTCGACTTGGCAAGGTGAGTCACATTACCACAATCTAATAATTGATCAGATCTTGTTTTTCTATAAAAGAAAATTTATAAAGATTTCTTAGCCTCAGAAAAAGCAAGTTTTATCGATTAGATAGCATTGAAAATTCACTAACATCAAAGAGATCTCTAAATAATTTTATGGAAACTAGTTTTTTTAGGTAATAATTTAATTCTATATAATGACATTCCATATCACCATTCTCTATAATTTTCTCCTTTGAAGTATTCAAATATGATTCATTAGAGTTTGAACATCATCATGTTGGTATAAAAGTCAAATGTTCTCAATTGATAGTGCGAATATTCATCTTCTACGTTTTACTCCCCTCCATATATCTCCACAAACTCTTTTGCATGTAATAATTTAATACGATAAATGTAATTAAAATGAAAAAACTCGGATCCACTCTTGAGGTCCTTACCCGGGAAAAAGATTAAGCTTGCTCAAATTTTGTTGTGCATAAAATATTTATACGAAACAAGTAGATTTCAGTTTGGATCAGCTTCTCTTGCTTGAATTGTACTGGGTCTAAAAATACTTATTTCAAAGAATAATTATCATTTTATATTGTCTTTTTTTTAAGGTGAAAGGATTGTTTTATTATGAAAAGAAGGTTGAAATGAGGAAAATGAGAATAATATCTTCTTTTCTCTCCCACAAATATAATTCTTTCTCACGTGCACCAATTGTTGGCACGTACGAAAGAGAAGTGATGAAGTAATGGTCCCAATTGATAAGGTTGTCTCTATCAGTTGCAGAACAAACAAAAAGCATGCAGTTTTTTTCTTGAGCCGGGCATCACAAGGATATAAATGCCAATGGAGTTTACTAGTTAGGTTTTACTATAATTCTTTTGACATCAAACATGCTTTGTTTTTTTTGTTTTTGTTGCCTCAATGTGTTTAGGACAATCTTGAATTGTGTATTGTTTGTTATGATTCATTGGATTTATTTGCAAGAGCAGGACTTGAATAGGATCATTCTTCTGTTACAGATAACAATGAATATTGGTATATATCTATTGGAGTAATATTTTTCTTAAATTATAACTTCTCATTGTAAAAGTAATAATCGGTTGCATTTATTCTAATAGTAGAACTCATTTCAAAAAGATTTGGTGGTTTTTTAGGATTTTATATAGGACTTGCATTAAGAAGTATGTGAGGGGTGTGCCAAAATATTTGTCCCACACAACTTTGGGTTTTATTTTGTTAAAAGACTTGAGGTTTCGTAATCTCTTCACTTTTAGTTACAAGATGGGTGACATTTCTTTTACTTGAATTTTAAAAGTCATTACGTCCATTACATAACATAGATACATCATGAATATATCATACATAGATACATCATGAATTGAATAAACCTTACAAATATTATCATCAAAGATATTTTGGATCAAAAAATCATGTAAAGACCCCTAAAATCATCTTATGGGTGTAAAGTCCAGTTATTTCTAATTTTATTTTATTTAATCCAAATCCAATAAGTAATTAATTTTTACTTTCATTAAGAGTAGAGTCTCAGAATCCATATTCTGAAGTGGTTGTCTGACCACTATACAAAAAGATGATAAACTTGTATGTAAACAATAAAATACATAGTTAGACAATCATATGAGAATTAAAAAGTTTAGATCCATATGGAATAGAGAGGTATTAGTTGAGCGGCAGAAAAGGGACCGACCACCCACACATCACAATTGACATGACCAAGCGACCATCCCCCAGTAAACCAGTCAGACAGAGGGGGAAAAAGTAGCTTACTGTTATCAGCGACATTGCTCTCCAAAAGATAATAAAGATGATGAGTTTTAAACTTAAGGAAGAGAAATATTAATCTTTAGTCCCACTAATAAATGTTCATTTTAATTAGTGTAAATGGGTACTAATAAGTTTTAAGTTTCATTATAATCCAAATGGGAATACAAAAAGTGTACTACACCTACCAACCTACCCCATGTGATCACCAACTCTTTAGCATCCAAACCATTGAAATTATTGACTTTGTTGTAGCTACTTTTTGTTCTACTTTTTCTTTGTTCTTATTTTAATGGCCATGATTAGAGAGATGTTTTGGTTCCACAAAGAAAGTACCATCTTGATTGTAATGAAAGAGTAGGCAATTGAAAAGTGTGTTTGGACATCAACAAACAAATAACCACTTTTAACTATAAAATATTGCCCCATGAGATGGACTTGTGTATGCCCAATCTAATAGTTATATATCTTTTTCTTTGTTGCAAATATAGTTATATATCTTTCACTTTTTTTATCCTTTATATAATTTTTTTTTGTTGAAAGATCCTTGATATAATTTGACAAAATATAGTGAATATGTGTAGCTATATTTAGCTTCTATAAAACAGATGTTAACAGATACAGATTTGTACATTGTTAACCAAAATTAATTTGCAATATGTCGAAATTGGATTTATTAGTGTATTTACCACATAATAATGTTATCTAGAATAAGAAGTTCTAAGAAACAAAATTACAACTTTGAACTGATTACTTTTACAACAAAACAAAATAGGAAGTTTATGGAAAATTTTAGAGTCTAATGAAACTTAAAGTATCTTTCCCTTTGAGATAGCCACCAGAAAAGACTTTAAAACCACTATTTTGTAGAAGAGTTTTCATAAATAATTTATTTATTTCCATCATATAGATCAAAGGTTTAGTTCAACAAAAAAAAATATAGATCAAAGGTTTGAAACACCCTAACAATTCAAAATAAAAAATAAATTATTTATTTACTCAGATCTTACTAAGGCTAAACACCTTGCTGAAAAAACTATTCTTCCCAATTATATAACATTCACATCAATATTTAAACTTTTTATTCTTAATTTGTGTTGACTTGTGGTAGCTATTTCTCAATATAATCATTTGTTATTATTGTTGTTTGTTAGTAGATTAAGAATATTGGATATCCAGTAATGTGGAGGAATCTGGTTACTAAATTTTTCTTCTATCAAGCACCAATTCAGAAACAGGTACTGTATATATTTTATATCCAAGCCCGAATATCATCTTATCTCAAACTGATAACCTAACATTTACGTCCCCAATCCCCTAGATTCCTAGAGTGATAAAAAAAAATGAGTGCATCCAAATAGCAAGAAAATGGGTTCAAGGAATGATGACAACAGATAAAAAACATGATAAATTTCCCCATTATAAAAATAACAGAATGAAGTCTACACGGGCGATGCCGAGAGTAAGAACTCTGGTTGCAGTCTCTGCAATAATATTCCGCAAAAGGGACAAAATGGTTTAGCTAATACTTGGAATGAACACTCGGTTAGAGAACTCAGATCTGAATTACGGGCCTTCAGACTTGAAGGATATTCAGACATTTTAAATAGAATATCAGGTGGTAAATTTGAAACCCATCTCCGACAACAAACACAAAACCATAATGGAGTAATGGGGCAAACTTGCATCGAAGCAGCACATCGTGATAGTTTATGTCGTTCTGCACGAACTGCATTTCCTTTCTTCTTTTCACCAACACAATAAGCAACTTCTGGAGAGTCGAACGGTACTGAAGCACTACAAAAATTACAGTGCTCTTTCCCAACATTTTTCGAGTTGGGATGGATCCTGCAAATTTGAACAAGTTATTTAGTTATTTCACAGTAAAGCTAGTTTGACCTTTGTCAATGCTGTCGAAAAAAAGGGTATTATGCCCAAGGCCGGTCAAGCCATGATCACAGGCTCTTATTCACAGATAGCATCTCCTTGAATTTTGATATATGCCCAATAATAACAAGATGTGAAAGATCAACCTTGGAATTGTGATGCACAATAAGACTCGGGTGGCTTGGGCACTGGCTCTGTGTCGGAAAGGCAATAAAACAAAATGGAAGGAAGAAAAGATACACAGAATTGGATAAATATTTACCTCTTGCCTTGCTTTTGTACTTCTGATATAAGGAGGTTGAGATGATCCTGAATATGTTCATGATTGATGTCAGCCCATTGTTCCATCTGTGCTGCTCCTTGGGTTGCCCAGTATTGGCTTGTTGGAGTATTTGCCGCAGAAGATGAAAGACTAAATGCCACAAGCCTCTCTCGTAATTGTCTTTCGGTGTCATTAAGTAGATCAATCCACAC
>BEHA01050309.1:661457-709869 GCA_002897215.1 Eschscholzia californica subsp. californica | reverse complement strand
TGGTTCTTTTCATGCATCACTTAAAAATGGAGCGCTTACATACTATAAATATACAGCAGTTAACTCATGGGTGAGAAACCAGTGTAAATCAAAGCAAGAGCTTAAAAGGCAGGGATGTAGATAAGTAGATCTAGGGAACTGCTTTATTGTCTACAAATCAAAGTAAAATGAGGTCGTAGGCTGCACCAATTGGACAGTATATATGAGTATGAAGTACACATCTAGGAAGAAAGATTTAAGTTGGTGGCAACACAGTCACTCCATATTCTCTTCAAACTAATCATTATGGCATTCATCGTTTACAGATTTCCATAAAGAAAAACATTTCCAGATTCCATATTTAGCAGCTGGAGTCTTTTATTTTAATTGTTTATTAATATTCCTAAATGTTATTGATGGCTATGTTTTCATGCCTTGCAGAGAGTTACATTTTTATATATTCAATTCATTTAACTGCTTTGTGATTTTAGGCACCATTGGTCTGGTGGACTATACCAACTATGATGACATGAAGTATGCTGTAAGTTTGTAAAGATTTGTTGACTCCTCTTCAGCTTGGTTGTTTACTGTACTATACTACTATATATATGTTTATTTTGGTTTGTTTGTAACTTAACATGTTTTCTTTCATAAGATTCGGAAACTTGATGACACTGAGTTCAAGAACCCTTTTGCAAGGGCTTATATTCGGGTAAGTTCATCTATTCAGGTGGCAAGTTTATTTTTATGAATGATTTTCTTTATGGTGTGTTTGACTTGCCAGACTTGGATGTTTCGGAACATTTTCCTCGCACAAGCTAATATTTCTTGCTGCTTGCATGTTTACTTGGTTCTAGTATCTGTCAGGAGATGTTTTATTAAATGGTATAGGTAATTCACTTGAAATTTAAATTTGAATTAGCTTTTCGTAGGGGCAGAAGATTCAAAATATTTTATGATGATTAATCCTCAGAATTAACCACTCATACTCTTGCTTTCTGCTGTGCAAGTGCCTTTGGAGACTGTATTTCCCATGAGGAGATTGTCTCATTCTTCTGGAACGTTGGGCACTATTAGTGCGGTCTAGCAGAGTTCTAATTGGAAATTTTGGAGGGTATCATTAAATCTTAATTTTTGGACTTCTCCAATGTTGTCAGCGAAGACGGAGAAAAGAGTACAATATCAGTCGTGAGGGGCGAGAAGAGTACCATCAATCAAATCATTATAAACGTAGTAAAAAGTGTTTTAGATTGGATTTCATTAACTGATCAGGCATCAAAGTTCATTTTGGTCACCAAAAATTGCACAAAATCAGAGGCAGAGTATTTGGCAACAGGATTGTTCTTAGCTTTGAGTTGAGGGAAACTAGATCGAGTTTCTTTGCTGATAGGCCTAGATGTAGAAATCATACTTACCCAGATCCATTTCCTTGACTCGTCCTGTTGTTATTTGGCGTGCTGATTGTTCTATCTATCGCTGTCTGTATCTTTTATTTAGAAGGGATAGGATAATATAGTTTGTACTTCTACGTTTAATTACACTTCTATATATTTAGTATGATTTTATTCTTACATGAGCTTGAGAGTGCATGAGCTAGAACAATCATCTCCTATCACAATTCACAAGTATAAAAATGTGTGTATATGTGGCTCTACTGTTGGACAGGTGAAAGCAGATGAAGGAAGTTCGTCAAGGAGTCGCAGCCGAAGCAGGAGTCGTAGCCGAAGCAGGAGCCGCGACCGCAGCCGCAGCCGAAGTAAGAGCCGCAGCCGGAGTAAGAGCCGCAGTCGAAGCAGAAGTGTAGGAAGAAAACGGAGGTATTGTCTGATGAACTATCGGTCTGTTTTATAAAAATTGTCATTTATGAATTTTGATGCAACTGAGTACTAGTAAGACGAGTTAGAGACATAATGTCTAGATTGGACTCGGTTCCTGGATCCTTCCAAAGTCCCATGACCAAGCAGTTCAGTCATAATACGAGCTCTGTTGTGTTTTTAGAAGTTCCCATAAACTCACAAGTAGCGCTATTAAAAACTCATCCACACCTATGCTTCCATTTCACTTCTACATAATATGTCTTTGCTCTCTTATTGCAGCAAATCACCAGAAAAGCCCGTCTCAAGATCTGCATCAAGATCTAGATCAGTGACTCCTGTCAAGTAAGTTGTCCATGTAGTTACTTCTCGTTAACTATATTGAAAAAAATAACTTGACATTATCATCATTTTTATGTTTTTGGGGTCCTTATCTTTGTATATTAACTTTCAGATCAAGGTCAAGGTCAAAATCGAGGTCGAAGTCGAGGTCCAGGTCAAGATCAAGGTCAGGATCCCCTCGCAAGGTAAGAAACTAAGCTGACAATGAACGGCTAAACCCTAAGGGAGTTTAATCTTCAAGTATATTTGGGTTTTCCATTATTGCTTTCTTCCTCAAATGAACTAAGAATTTCATTTCACTTGCAGGCAAGGTCCGGTAGTCACTGATCCATATTCGTAACCGGAGGTGCAGATGGTTGGTTTTTGATGAGCGCAATTAGTGTTTAGTACTTGAGAGATATTACTTATACTTATTGCGAGAGATACTATCCGTTCCAATTAACTTCTCAGAGACGGTAGTTTTAAGCTCAGGGAACAGAGACTGGGGGAGGTTGCTTTTATTTGCAGTACTTCACTTTTTCAGACTATCATTTTTCATAAATATTGAAGGCAAACTAAAGACATAATTTATTAGCAAATGAACAAATTGAAGTTGAAACTCCTTGGCTTTTATCCCTTCACCTTATTGTCTCATTATTGGGAGCTCATATCCCTTTTTAATACTGTATTATGTTCGCTCTAGTTTCTGCTGCTACTGTTATTTACATTGGCAGGCTATGTACCAAGTGACCTCCATTTCTCTCATCTAGATCAAAATTGTGCTCTCCCTTTAGAGGCTTGGTAAATCTTGTATTAATAAAACTTTTTCCTTTTCTTTTTGAGGCCAGGTACAAGCCTCATCCAACACAAATGTCCCCCTAAGTGAGAAGTTTAAGCTTGAAATTTGACTGAATGAGTTATTTGAGGTCTATGAGATCCCTCCCTATCTATGAGTTTTTAAAATGTAGAAACCTGAAAATGCCTAGATTTGTATATACTACTAATATACGTAAAGAGTAAATATTAGTGGTTATATAACCCTAAAGAGTTGAAGGGGAGGTAGGAATGTCGCCAATACTTTGGTATCTTTATCCTATAACATCCAATTAAAAATAAAAAATGTACACGATATACCTTTATTTTTTTTTGAAAGGTACACGATATATCTAAACGCTTACAAGCGAACTCTTTTTGGTTTGTTATACAACAAATATTTCTTTCAAGTATTAGGATGGATAGTCAGGATTTCATAAAAACATTTGTTGAATTATCCAGCTTTTGAGTATTTAGTTTGTTTTGAGTATTAGGAATATGACATTATCCCATATATGAGTACTATTTCGAGCAGTGTCTTGATTTTAGTATTAAATAGCAAATAGCAAGTTATATATGTTTACAGGGTAGATTTCAAGTGCTCTGCCACAAATTTGAGTCCCTTTCCCTTAACAGACTGCTCGAATTCAGGCGAAAAAAAGTGTTTGCCACAAAAAAGCTCTTAATTCGGGAGCCCGAGAGGAAAGGAATTGGTTCTGTTTGGAACCAGTCCTGTAATCCAGGCCCAAGATCCACACCCTTTCCCGAAACCCTAGCCCTTGAAGGGCTTTATAAAACCACCTGAGAGAAACAAAAATGAATTCTTCCCAACCCTAGAGGACAACGCAGAACGAATTTGTGAGGTATTTCTTTTCTCTCCTTCTCTGGGAAATTTTGACATATTTTTTTTCTGCTCGATTATGTTGTGAAAGATCTTAGACGAAAATTCTTTTCATATTCCAGGTTTAAAAAAAATCTTTCATACTTCAAAAATGACGTCGGCCGGAGAAATTGCCAGTGCTTACTCCGTCATGATTCTCCATGACGATGGGATCCCCGTTACTGTACTCTTCTAACTCATTTAAATCTCTTGTTTTTGTTGAAATGATCATTTGATTTACCCATCTTGAACTTGATATTCTTCTCGCAATTCTGATTTCATTTCTTAAAGAGCACTTAGTGGCTGAAATCATTTTTAGGGTCATATATGCTGAAGTTCGATCAATTTTGGTTTGGATTTGATATTAATTGTTAGGGTTTATACATAAAAGGCCGTTTACTATGCTTAAATCCTTTTATTCGTTAGTATCCGAAACTATAGGGCTATGTTGTTTGAGGATTATCTCTGTGCTGACATTTGTTTCCTTCAGGAATATTGATGTAGAAATCTAGGGTTTGATGGATAATGTTTGAGATTTTTGTTTCAAGAAATTGATCCATTTCTTAAAATTGAATTATATACATTTTGGTTCCGTCAAGGCCCAAGGATTTACAGGATTTGCCAACAACTGGTAGCAAATCTAGGTAGATTGAACTTTAGGCCATTAATTTCATCGGGCTTTAGGCTATAAGTTTCGTTGGGCTTTAGGTCACTAGTAATTCAGCAGTTATTGTGCTTATCACATCGTATTGAAGTATCAATGCCTTTGTAATGGCGGTGTGTATAGTATTTTGTTTCATTTTGGTTTAGTTTTTAGTTTTCTTAAATTGGGTCTTGAATGGTAATCATAATAGGCGGAGAAGATCGCTACCTTGATTAAAGCTGCTAAGGTAGAATGTGAATCATACTGGCCAAGCCTCTTCGCTAAGTTGGTAGAAAAGAGAAACATCGATGATTTGATCACCAATGTTGGTGCTGGTGGTGGTGGTGCTGCCGTTGCAGTCTCTGCCCCAACCAGTGGTGGTGCTGCCGCAGCTGCTGCACCTGCAGCTGAGGAGAAGAAGGTAAAATTATATTTGATCTACTGCTCTTCTTTTAGGGTACTACACACAATTTATAATTTCTTATTTGATTTGAGGAATTTCTTAATTTGATGGTTTGAATTTGCAGGAAGAAGCAAAGGAAGAAAGTGATGAAGATCTTGGTTTCAGTTTGTTCGACGATTAGAAGCTCCTTTGAGTATTCTTCTCATCTTTTTTTTTTGTGTTTAGGGTTTTTCTGGTAAGTGGAGGTTACACTGTTGAGTCGGTGAATTTCTATTTGCTTTTGGAGTTCTAATATTTTGGTTCTTGTGTTGTTTGAAACTTCTACTTTGAAGAAAGTGATATGTATTAGAAATTTATTAGTTTCTTACTTTTTTATTGCGTTGAATGTTAATACATCTTGCTTAATAGACCCTTATCGGTTGTTTTGTCAATACGAAGGGTAGGAATGACGGAAAATGCGTGTAGTTCCGTCCTTGTACCATTGAAGATAGAGCAAATAAGCTCATTAAAAGTCCTCCCTAGTGCAATATAGTAACTCTTGGAAAGACCACCAGGGGCACCAACACTGAATCTGTTTTAAAAAAATGAGATCTCTTGCTTTGAACCTCAGAACCTGAAACCATCTCTCATACTCTCTTGTCTCATCCCCTGTCCCTAGAGCTATCTGGTGCCAAAAATATGGAAAATGTTTCTCTCACATCTTTAGCGGAGATAAATACATGGAGGTAACGACATCTAAAGGCTAGATGCAATCGTTTCTTTGTAAACATAATGTTTAAGGCTTCAGTCCTAACAGAAGAGATGAAAAACTTAACGAACACATGCACAAAATAGTTAAACAATAGGTGGTTGTGGCAAGCTAAATAAGAAAAATCCGACATAAAGGGGGTTGGAACTCTCCCAGCAGAGGCTTCCATCTCTGAAACCCTTAACTGCCAAAGCATCATAGTCGGGCCCTTGGTGTTTGTGACCTCTTTCACAACCATGATGAAGTTAATAGAGGTGTTACTAAAGGTAATGTGTTTGCACAAGCCCTAAGTAATTGGTCCAAGGGTAGCCCTTAGTTATTCACAGGGTTATCAAGTTAGCAACAATTGATTAAATTTAGACAGGAAAAAAATCACAGAAGGGAAAGAAAAAGAAACTAATGAATCTCAACAAAATTAACTTTATTCAAAGTAGAAGTTTCAAACAACCATAAGAACTAAAATACTAGAACTCTAAGAACTAATGGACATTGACAGATTCAACCATATAATCAGATCTTAACGAAAAAGAACAACTAAACACTGAAAGGAGCTTCTAAAAATCATCGCCAAACAATTTAGAAAAAATCATCGCCAAACAAGTTAGAAATTTCGTCGTCACTTTCATCTACTTCTTCCTGCAATTTCAAAACATACCAAATCAAAAACCAATAAACTGTGAGTAACACTAAAAAAGAAGAGCAGAACAACAACAGAATCTTACCTTCTTTTCCTCAGCTGCAGGTGGAGCAGCGGTTGCGGCACCCCCAATAGTTGGGGCGGAGGCGTCAACCGCAATGGCACCACCACCACCACCACCATGAGCACCAACATTGGTAATCAAATCATCAATGTTTCTGTTCTGTACCAACTTGGCAAATAGGCTAGGCCAGTATGATTCACATTCTACATTAGCAGCTTTAATCAAGGTAGCAATCTTCTCAGCCTGTTTTATTCATGAACCAGTTTAAGAACACTAAACCCATAATGAAACAACTTGTATGAAACAATACTAGTCATACTGTCATAATGTACAAACCCTAATAAGTAATATTAACCCTAAATCAAAAACTGAAAGAGCAGAATTAGTAAACAAGAAGAAAAAGAAGATTACAGTGACGGGAATTCCATCGTCATGGAGGATCATGACGGCGTAAGAACATGCAAGTTCTCCACTCGAAGACATCTTAATTTGAAGCAGGACGAGATTGTAACACACGGATTCTCTCTGCGTTCTTCTTCGCTGGGATTTGGAAAGAGTGATTTTGTGAGTGTTTCAAATTTCTTTAGGGAGATGCTAGAGTGCCCAGTTTTTAGCCCATTAAATTGCCCAGCTGATGTGGAATCACTAAAAGACAAGGGTTTTTCAAAGTTTGACTACGGTGGGGACCGCTTTTATTTCTAAATAAGGAAAGTTGGGCAATTTAATGGACAAAATTGCTGGGCACTCTATCATTTCCCATTTCTTTATATAATAGCCCGCCCTTTAAAGGCGGTTTTGGAGAGGCAGTAATAAATCTTGTTGTGTCTGGCTTCGGACTGGTTCATAAACTGGTCCCTAACAGAACCAATTAATGAATAAGATACTTTCTAAATTTAACAACTGGGTATTCCTTAATCATATATGTTTATCTTGTCTCTCTCCACTACATCAAGAGAAAAAAAAACTAGTTAGAGCATCTCCAATGCAACACTTTGATCTTACAAACTTTGACTGCACCTTGGATTTTTAGAGTTTTTTTTTTCCCGGAGGAATTCCCTCTAAGATGCTAGTTAAATAAAAATATCAAGAGGGCACTCTATTTGTAGAATGTCCTCTTGAAATATCTCTAACTATTCAACTCATTAGTATTTGAATGGGAGAATTACTGAAACCCCGCACTTTTGATAATGCGTTTACTGAAACACCCCACTTTTATTAGTAAATACCGAAACCCCCCACTTTCGTTAGATTTGACGGAAAATCTGGATTAATGGTTGTCTATTTACTTCACTGCCCTTAGTGCTTGTGTATTTACTTAACTGAAACCCCCCCACCTTTATTAGTAATAACTGAAACTCCCCACTTTTATTAGTAAATAATGAAACCCCCCACTTTCTTTAGAGAGAGAGATAATTTCGAGGTGTCTCTCGCTCTCTAAAGATTGTCGAATTCAGGTAATACATCTCTCTCTCTCTCTCCCTCTCTCTCTCTCTCTCTCTCTCTCTCTCTGTGTGTCTCTTTCTCTCTCTCTATCGTACTGATCAAACTGCCCTTTAATCGAATTAGGGTTCTTCAAATTGAGGGTGAAGTCAATACACAATTTCTGCAATTTCGAGTTGTCTCTCTCTCTCTCTCTCTAATGATTGTCGATTAGAACTACATTTGTTCGAGCTAGGATTCTTCGAATTAGGGATTTGTCCATCTAGGTTTCCATTTTTGTCTGAAATTGACCATTAATTTGTTCCAGTAAAACAAAATGTGGAGGTTTCAGTAATTACTAATAAAAGGTGGGGGTTTCAGTAAGCGCATTACGAAAAGGTGGGGTAAAACGTAAGAGGGCAAGAAATTAATATTGAAAATATCAAAGTTAAATCTAACGAAAGTGGGGGGTTTCAGTAATGACTAATAAAAGTGGGGGGTTTCAGTAATTCTCTCTATTTGAATTTAAACCAATAGAAATCAAATCTTAATGTATTATTAAAAAATTAAGTATTTCTTAAAAAAATAACTATACCACTAAGTAAATAAAACAGATTCATAGTTTTTCATTGGAGACACAATAAAATTGAGGATATCTATTTTCGTCACCAAGGGGGAATGAGAATTTCAATTCGAACTTGACTCGTACGACTTATATAATAAAACTATGCTCTTAGTTTTATTATATGCTAAGTTTTTTCTTTTGAATTGTTCAGCGTGACTCGAAACTTTGACTTCAAAGGTGGAGGATTATACCTTTTACCACTCCAACCAAGGGTCGTTGACTATTATATACTAAGTTGAATATAAAATGTTTTTTTTTTATATTTTAGTTTTTATAAGATTAAGTTTTTCTTTAATTTCGTGGTAGTGATTTTTGGAATTGAAAAAAGGCAATTTTTACGAAATAGTTGTCTCAGAAATTGATTTCATTTTGTAGAAACTTACAGAAAGGACGAACATAGTAAAAATATTTCGTGTATGTTATAAAATTATTAGGAAAATGATTTTAAAATCGAAAAATAGAGAATTGCCTAAAAAGGGCTCCCAGCCCCCAAAATATGGCCGTTGGGAGCTCCAACGGCCATATTTGGGGTGGATCCCCTAAAAAAGAGATCCACCCCACTTTATTTTAATTTTTTTTTAAACTGATTTTTTTTTAATCTTCTTATTTTAAATACTTTTTTTTAAACTATTTTTCTCTAATTTTTTATTTTTTCTTTTCTTTTTTGTGTTTATCTTTTTGAAATGATTTCTCTTGAATAATATCACATTTTAATTCATATTCGAAATTTAAAATCAAAATTTCGCACACGTACTTCGCACATGTATATTATTTTGATTTGGGAGCCCGGGTTGGGAGCCCGACATTCGAATTGAGAAAAGCCGCGGGACTCCCAAATTTCAAAGGCTTCCAAAATTGGGAGCCCGAGCCCCACATTGGACTTGCCCTAACAAGGTGATACCTAGGGTTTGGCCGGGTGATACCTAGGGTTTCAATTAAAATGACTTAAATTAAAAGCTCTAATTTTTAAGGGGCATTATTCAAAATATATTATATTAGTGTCCCCAACAAATTTGTTGTCCACTTAAGATTTCTAATTTCTTAATTTGTTTATATAAAAATTTTGTCTATATATTATATTTGGTTGTCCATATATTGGTTACCAAAAAAAGAGAGACCAAATCTCATTCGTTGCTATCCAATCCGATGGTGAGTTTAAACACATACCCATATATTATATTTGGTTGTACATATATTGGTTACCAAAAAAAGAGAGACCAGTTTCAAAAAAAAAAAAAAAGAGACCAAATCTCATTCGTCGTTATCCAATCCGATGGTGAGTTTAAACACATACCCATATATTATATTTGGTTGTACATATATTGGTTACCAAGAAAAGAGAGACCAGTTTCAACAAAAAAAAAGAGAGACCAAATCTCATTCGTCGTTATCCAATCCGATGGTGAGTTTAAACATATACCCATATATTATATTTGGTAGTCCATATATTGGTTACCAAGAAAAGAGAGACCAAATCTCATTCGTCGCTATCGACAGTGAGTTTAAACATATACCCTCGTTTATTGAGAGTCAGAGTCCTTGCCCAATACGATGTACCGCCTTCCCGAAACTGCATTCCCTAAACCGCCTTAGAATGGCTTTATAAAACCATCGGAAATACTTAACAAAAAATAATTCTCCAAAACCCTAGCAGCAAAGAACGCATAACTAATCTCCTCCTGCTTCAAAGATGTCTTCGAATGGAGAACTTGCATGTTCTTACGCTGTCATGATCCTCCATGACGATGGAATTCCCGTCACTGTAATCTTCTAACTCTTCTTTTTTACTAATTCTGCTCTTTAAGTATATTCAATTTTGATTTAGGGTTAACATTACTTATTACGGGTTCCTACATTAATCTTTATTAGGGTTTCTTCATTAGGATTTCTACATGAAGGGTGTTTACACTATGATATTTGGCTTAATAGACTTGTAAAACATTGAAGATGAAATCTAGGGTTGGATAAATTTTGTTATAAGTATTGTTTCATACAAGTTGTTTTCATTAGGGTTTAGTTTTTCAAAATCTTGAGTTTTGTAATTGATTTTGTTTTGTTGGAGTTTAGTGTTCTTAAACTGGTTCTTGAATAAAACAGGCTGAGAAGATTGCTACCTTGATTAAAGCTGCTAATGTAGAATGTGAATCATACTGGCCAAGCCTCTTTGCCAAGTTGGTACAGAACAGAAACATTGATGATTTGATTACCAATGTTGGTGCTCATGGTGGTGCCGCTGTTGACTTCTCCGCCCCAACCAGTGGTGGTGGTGGTGCTGCTGCAGCAGCTGCTGCACCTGCAGCTGAGGAAAAGAAGGTAAAATTCTATAGTAGTACTACTACTAATGCTCTTTCTTTTACTCCTATATTATTATTGCCCACAATTTATCGGTTTTTGATTTGGTATTGTTTTCAAATTGCAGGAAGAAAAGATAGAGGAAGAAAGTGATGAGGAGATATTTGGTTTATTCGACGAAGATTTTTAGGAGCTCCTTTTCAGTGTTTAGTTTTATTGTTTGTTAAGTTGTGGTTACATGGTTGAATCACACTTTATTTTTTTTAATTTTTAGTTCTTATGGTTGTTTGAAACTTCTAGTTTGAAGATTTAGTTGAGATTGATTAATTTATGTTTTCCCTTTTGTGATTCTTTTCTCATGAGTATAAATTTATTCACATGCAAAATTGATAACCCTGTGAATGACAAGGAGAAGGCAAGCAACCCTTGTACAGATTATATAGAGGTTGAGCAAACACAATGGTTGCTTGCTTACTTTCTTTCAACCCTTGTCTACAGTTTTTAGGGATTTCAGATTTGAAAATCTCTCCCTTGTATGGTTCCAACCCCCCCCCATTACGTCCCACTTTTGGTGCTTGTTCTTTTTATTCTTTAAGAGATCCTCAATTCTTGTATATCTCCAATGCAACACTCTAAATATTAATGAGTTTGACAATTAGAGATATCTCAAGAGGACACTCTGAAAATAGAGTATCCTCTTGAGATATTTCTATTCCACTCTCGACACATCATCTTTAAGATCTTAGTTAAGTTTCTAAGATTGAGTTTTGCATTGGAGATGCTCTAAATCTAATTCATCTAAAGTTCAATAGTCTGGATCAGGAAGGCCTCAAATCAATTTGAATTAACTTTTCAGACGGAGAATAAATATTTAGATGTATAATCAAATTTCTCATACCCTTTGTACTTTGTAATAAAACAAATATGAACAAGCTAGTAAAAGCATATCAAACTAAAAAGGCCTAGTTCAACATGAATCAATGAATTTCAACTTTGTCATAGAAAAAGTTGTTCAATCATCAACAAATACAATACAAATATCAACCAAAAAAGAAAGAAAAACAAGAAGATTTGAGCTGTAATTTTTGCAATTAAAAATGGCCAGCGCTTTGGGAAAAGCTAAATAGTTTACGGGGTGTGAAGACTTGGTCAAAAATTGGTCAATTTTGTTTGACAACTTTATTTAGGGAGAAAGCAAAATAACTTCTCCACCTCAGCTCTCTCTCTCTCCACCTCACTTCTCTCCCTCCACCTCATCTTCTCTCTCTCTTCTCCGATTAGGTCGCCGGCGGAAAATTTTCCGGCCGGCGACCATGAAAAAAAAAAAATATATTTTTTCACTCACTCTCTCTCTCTAGAAACTCCGGCGAAGGGGTTTCTCTTCGCCAGAGTTCCGGTCTGTTGAAGAACAGACCGGAACTGGTCTGTCCGATCTGGCCTGTTGAAGAACAGACCAGATTCCCTTTAAAATTTCACACCTCGAAAACTATTTAGCTTTCCCAAAGCGCTGGCCTTAAAAATTCATTTGAGGACAATAATCAATAGGCAAGTATATAGTATTTGATAACAAAATTTTAGTTGAAGCAATCACCAAATAAAATGTAGAGGTTTATAAAGCGACAGAGTAGTTCAATATTGGTAAATTAGAAACCCTAGCAATGAAAGCAAGTTATGGATCTTCTTCAACCACAATAACTAATTTCTCTCTCTTACCCATTTAACGTCTAAAACTTCCCATCCCCCTCCCCAAATCAATAAGACAAATAAAATAATGAAAGAGTAAGTGGTAATGAAATTTCTGTTTATCTGTGTGCTGTCACTAGGGCTTCAATGAATCTCAAACCATCAAATCTTGGTGTAAATTTCTCCTTCTCTGATGATAATGATGGTGACAAACTCCTTGAAGATGAACTGTTTCTATTAAATCCTCCATCTTTTGGCATTGAAGAAGAAAACCCCTAATTTAACAAACCAGAGTAAAAAAAAAATTAAAACCTTTTCAAACAACAGAATAGATGAATTAGGGTTCTGGTAAATAAGAAACAAGCTAGCCGAAATGAAGGAGAATAGGTTAACTCAGATCCAGATTAGATTTCATAATGAAGACAGGGATCTATGAAGAAAAAGTGAGAGCGTTAGAGAGAGAGAAAGTTAGAGAGAGAAATCTACCATATTAGAGTAAGGATAAGCAGCAACATCCCAATCACCAGAAGAGGTAGCAAAAATGGTGGAAGAAGCAGCTATGATAGAAGCAATTAGGGTGCTTGATCCTTTCATTTTGAACCGTTGGATGAGGGTAAACTTATCTGAGAAGAAGAAAACTTGTTGGAAACGGACGAAATCCGGCGAGATTACTTTCACCGGATCTCGGAAAACCCGTTACCGCCTCTTCTCCTTCTTCCGACTACTCCTCTCTGTTTTCTCTCTCACCTCTCGGATGCTAATATCTCTCGTCCAATACTCTTTTATAGGTACTTTTTCTCAAATATTCTATTGGAATTAGAAACAAAAAAAAGATGTTAATTCTTGTTTAGCCCCAAAACGTAACCAGCTCACTATTTTAGTCCCCACATATAACATGCCATTCTAACGTGAAATTTATCTCCTTTTACCTGCTCTATTTTTTCCTCTCCGCCCATCTTCATATTTTTTTCTTATTTTCTCTTATCAAAGTTTCCCTGGTCGATCACAATCATGATAAGAAAAGACAGAGGAGTCCCATTCTGAATCTCTCTTTTTCCCCTGGACCGAAGCTAACATTTTGGGCTTCCCACATTATTTAATAAAGAATTCAACACGCAATGCTTTCGCAACAACTTTGATTCACAAGTGAACAAATTAATAGCAAACAAATCGACATGCAATACAAATCTCATAATTAACCAATTTGAAATAATTTGCTTTTAATAGATTTTTTGGATACATTAACAAAACTCCCCCCATAATAAAATGATAAATGGGATAAAGAGAAGAAGTTATAAAAGTAGGTTTAATTGAAACTTTCACTTACAACTTGCATATAAGAATAACTTAACGTGGAAGACAATGTGTTAATAATTTGTGTTTTTTTGTTTAAAATAATTCATTTCAAAACATCTATCGTGTGTGTGGCGGATTAGGAAATTCACAGATCGTCGACAGGTCTTCTCATTATACATGTAATCAGTCGAGATAATTGTACACTTCTATAATACACTCACGGGAGATATACACACAAATGTAACACTTGATTGACCTCAGTGCACATGTACCTAATGTCCAAAATAAGATTTTTTAGGCCCTCCTAGGGAGAGGATCACATTGGAGTTGAGCTTTCTTGTTCCAAAGAAACGGCTCTAACAAACCAAAATAACTTGTCAAATGGGCATGTAACCAAAATTTCCTAGTGGCAAAAGATGAATTTATCACAGCCTACGTGTGGCATAAAAAATCAAAGTGATTAAAGGAAACGGTTCAATAAATTTGAGAGTAGATACAGTTGGGTGGATGTGGGTGGCCCATTTAGCCGTCCATCCATTCATAGTTTCAAACTAACAGGACGTTTGTATCTAATTAACTTCACTCCCTTTCTCTAGCTTTCTCCGCCCTTCATCTCCCTCCCTCTCTCTCTCTCTCTCTCTATATATATATTTGCCTCTTCCTCTCTGCCCCATTTCTCTCTCTCTCTCTCTAGAAAACAATAGCAGAAGGAGAACTAAAAGAAAGATTCATACCCCCAAAAGAGAAAAAAAACATGTCTTCTTCAGCTTTCTCAACATTCAAAACCATTCAACCTATTTCCTTCTCTTCTTCCACTACCACCACTAGATCTCAAGAAAAAACCCTTTTTGATTCACTCAAATCCACCCCTAATCCCTTCCTTGGTTCCACCCAAAAATTCCGCTCCATTTCTTCTCTGAAATCTTCTCCTCCTGCTAATAACCGTAGTAGATCTTCAGTTGTTGCTGTTTCAGATGTTATCAAGGAAAAGAAAACCAAATCTGATTCGTCCTTATCCAATCTGGTGAGTTTAAACATTACTTAACCCTATTACTTCAGATCTTGAATACCCATTGTTAAATTTTGAGTACTTCTCATGAATTCAATTCATTTTTCATTTCCATCCATATTCCAATATTTTGTTGTCTTGAGTTCAAATTGTTAAATTTTGAATATGTCTCTTAGGATACTTCTCTAGTTCAATTCACAGCTGTGGGTTTTTGTTAGTTTTAGGTTTGTTTTAAAAAATAGTATTTTTTTCGTCAATCCATTTAATTTTCTTATACTCAATTTGTTGCTATAATAATTCAATCTTAGTACTGTTTTCTTTAAAACAAATTCAAATTCAGCTGTTCTATTGAATTATGTTATTAATAACTTATCTATTACTATAATTTTGATCTCTTAATTACTTATAATGTTCTTTTTTCTTGTTTATAAAGTTGATTACTAAGGAAGAAGGTTTGGAATTATATGAAGATATGATTTTGGGTAGAACATTTGAAGATATGTGTGCTCAAATGTATTACAGAGGTAAAATGTTTGGGTTTGTTCATCTTTATAATGGACAAGAAGCTGTTTCAACAGGATTTATTAAGCTTCTGAAACAAGAGGATTCTGTTTGTAGCACTTACCGAGATCATGTTCATGCTCTAAGTAAAGGCGTACCCGCCCGTCAAGTTATGAGTGAACTCTTTGGAAAAGCAACAGGTTGTTGCCGAGGACAAGGTGGATCAATGCATATGTTCTCGAAAGAACATAATTTGCTTGGTGGGTTCGCATTTATCGGTGAAGGAATTCCGGTTGCAACTGGAGCTGCATTCTCATCAAAGTACAGAAGAGAGGTTTTGAAAGAAGAAGATTGTGATCATGTTACTTGTGCTTTCTTTGGTGATGGAACTTGTAATAATGGTCAATTCTTTGAGTGTTTGAATATGGCTGCATTATGGAAATTACCCATTATCTTTGTTGTGGAGAATAATTTGTGGGCAATTGGGATGTCTCATTTGAGATCTACTTCTGATCCAGAGATATGGAAGAAAGGTCCTGCTTTTGGTATGCCTGGGGTTCATGTTGATGGTATGGATGTTTTGAAGGTTAGAGAAGTTGCTAAGGAAGCAATTGGAAGGGCAAGGAGAGGAGAAGGACCTACTTTGGTGGAATGTGAAACATACCGATTTAGGGGACATTCGTTGGCTGATCCTGATGAGCTCCGAAACCCAGGTATAAATTTCAATCTCTCATTTCTTTTTGTTTATTAGTGCTTCTAGTTTGCAGTAATTTTCATCAAATCAGTTTTAGGTTTATGAGTTATGGTTGGGTATAGTTTTTCTCTATCTATCTGAGATCGGCTGATTCATCCAAGTAACTCGGGGACGAAATGGGATCTGGGTAGTCAGGACAAATTTGATGGCATACCCACAAGTTAGTTGTTGTAATCTTGAAGTTTAATTTGAATTGTTAGAGTAGGGTTTGTGGCCTCTGAATCATACATATATATATATATATATATATACGAGTTAGGGATGCTCGGCCCTAACCTGTGAGGATCAGAGGTCAACTCTTATCGGACCCCAAGCGTGTCCTGCCTCCAACTGCTTAGTTCTCTATTGCCTTCTTTAGGAATCAAAATCTGTTTTTCCGCTTTAGGCTTACCCAGCCTGTCATTGATGTTAATAGATCTTATCAGGTTTATTGCCTTTGAGCTACTGTGGAAGATCCTTGTTGTCTTTAGTATCTTAACATAAGCTTGCTAGTTTCTCAAGATTTTTCGACCTGTTGTTTGCTCTATCAGTTTTCCTTTTATAAGTACTTTGTGTGTTTCCTTTTTGCAGATGAAAAGGCTCATTATGGTGCAAGAGACCCCATAAAGTCATTGAAGCAATACATGATTGAAAACAATCTGGTTACTGAAACTGAGTTGAAAGCAGTAGAAAAAAAGATCGATGAACTGATCGAAGACTCAGTCGAATTTGCTGATTCCAGTCCTCACCCACAAAGAAGTCAGCTTCTTGAGAATGTATTTGCAGATCCAAAAGGTTTCGGAATTGGACCTGACGGAAAATATAGATGCGAAGATCCCAAATTTACTGAAGGTACTGCTCATGTCTAAGGTTCTAAAGATCAATCGAAACCCAATCATATATCAATGTAAGTTTGATCTTGTTTAGTGTTGGTTAATCCAAGTTAGAACTTTGGATACTCAGATAGGCTTGTTTCTCCTCTATTCTATTTTTCGCTTTCGTTGGCCAAATAAGAACTTCTTTAGTATATTCGTCCGTCTTTGCAGTTAATCAATACTTCCTGTTATTAGGAGTTTCTGCTTTTCAGTTTTGCAGTTTATTCTCATTCTCTTGTGCAACTTACGCCATATTGTTCTTGCGCCAAAAACGTTTGCTTCTCGATCCGACTTTATCGAGTTCTTGGATGGAATCATCAAACATTCCATATCCCATAGGCATAAAAACAGTTCCATATAAAAAACTGTGTTCTCTAATCATCCTTGATTCCTTGCTGTGTTTGCTTGTGTTTGCTTGTGTTTGGTATTTTTATGATTCAATCTGAGTGAAGCTGTTTATTTTCTCTAAAAGCTCAGATCTGAAATGGATTTTCAACTCAAAATCTAATTGTATACCATGAATTATTTCAATTGCGAAGAACTTGTAACACCACGAACACGAGACATAGAGGGCGGAAATCTACTGTCTGCCACTGCCCACTCCAGCAAATCACCTACTCAAGCAAAGGGTTGTTGGCTACCATGAAGGTTTTATTGTTCTATAAATGCGTTTACACGAAATTGAATTTTAAGACTAATTGTCCCAATCTTTTTGTTTTCTTTAATCTTAAAAACACTTGATTTTTTGTTTTCATAATTTTGCAATGTTATAACCGCTTTTACCATTAAACAATATATATTCACTAATAAAATATATTAGAACAACTACAACTGTTATAACACCGATTATAACGATTTTCTACCATTTCATTTTGTAACATTTTTCTTCCTATGATCAAAGTTGCTAGTCTTCACCAATGGGAAGTAAAAAAAAAAAAAAACAGATACAACCTCTCGTATTCCTATTGAAGGAGGTAAACAACTCTTAACTGCATTTCATTGTGCAGCCCTGTTTCTCTCTCTGAAGGAGTTGGCCCTTTCTAAAAGAAGTGAGAATCATAACCTCCTTCCCATCCTTCCAAATCTCCTTGCAACACCAAAAATAACTGCTTTGGTCAATAAACCCTTATCAAGACTACAAGCTAGGGCAACCGCTCCTCCGACGAGCAAAAGCTTCGGAATATTCCTCCCATTCGCTTTCTCTTCCGATGATTTAGTTATTTCAACTTCTAAAGCTTCTTTACCCTCGGTTTCCATAGATTTCAGGTAGTTCGGATTTACCTTCGTGTTGATTTGAGCCATATACGCGGACTTAGAGATCGGTTCACCGGATAATCTAGCTTTCTGGTATGCACGTAGACCGGGCTCTATCTTCTTGACAGCTCCCCACATTCCTTGCCGAATACCAAGTTTCGCAATTTCCCATGGAATTCCCATGTCTTCGTGATGAAAGAGTAGCACCTCGCATGCTGTCATTTGCCCAGTTCCCCTTGTTGATTCAGCTGTTTCACGTAAATCAATAAAACCTCAGTCATTAACAGATTTTGGAGTCCTCCAAACAATAGGATATTGACCCGAAATGAATTTTTTTTATAGAACTTAATGCTAGAAAACTAAGAATTGAGAAACTAAGGAAGCTGATATAGAGCGGAATGTTGAATTTACCTGCTCGGATGCACCAACTAGAATAATACAGGTCAACTCGTCTTGGTTTGTTCTGCCTTGGCATGTAAGTGCATGGTACTCCCTGAAAGTATGAAGGAAAATCATGTTTTGAAGGGGCACAAACAAATTGGTACCAAAGAAAGACTGTCATAGAAGGTGAGAATCATTCTCAACCCCCAAAATGTACTAGTTTGACTATGGAAACTCAACAACATCAAAACAAAAATTACTTCACGAATCTGGTTTTAAAATTAACGATTAGTTCTAAATCTTAAACCCTAAACAGAATGCCCTCGCACGAGTCACAACTAACAATCAACATATCAACATACCACAAAATAGAATATCAACATGAAAGTGAGTAGTTTCTGTTACCATACCTTTGTAACACAGTAATAGGCTCTCCCTGATTCCCAAATTCTACGCCCGATAATGTATTCTCTGTCACTGCAGAAGAACGGAAACTGTGCCATAGAAAGTTAAACAAAATGAGAAGAGAAACCACAATAAATCAATCTTTCCAAATAGCAAAGAGAGCAATAGTATCTTACCTTCCGAACCCATTGAACTATCATAGTTCCTGTCTTCGGGCATTCCTCCAATATCTTGAAATGTATGAGCATATCATCCCACTTAGCTGTTTGACGAAAATCATCGTCCCAAAAGAAATCTCTTACGGTTTCAGGGGTAGCATCCTCAAAGATAGTCCTACTACGATATTGTGGAGGTCCAGTCTATAAACCATTTATAGTGTTAGTTAAGAGAAACCGAAATGAGGAACATTTCTACACTAGATAATTTACGAAGACTTATGACAACAACAACAACTAAAACAACAAATCCCGTGTGCTTGTCCTATCGAAAATCACCAATAGTGGACCATGTGGAGAGACGAAGCCTACCTCGGGATCCCTACGCCAAGCTTGATAGTTCATATTCTGGGTGGAACGATCCATCATTTGTATCCACGCAGGACCTCCATCTGTTACCTCAACAAGACGAGATAAATGCTCTAGATCCTCTCCAGTTACAGCCAATGGTGATTCTTCCTCGATATGTGATGAACTGCACAAGCCAAAACAAGCAGTGAGAAACACAAATATATATTCACATTTACGATGAATAAAGATAGCAAACCAGTTTCTTATCTAAGACAGAGAGTCCAGACAAATCATTACAAAATTACAGATCACTCATGGAAGCATAAGAACTTATGAACATTCTATTTATTCAATTTCAACAATAACAAAAGCTAAATCAGGATAAAATCCACATGGGTATTCCACTTCTTTCCAAATTGATCAATAATCAAACTAAAGACAGGATAGAATTTCAATACCTGCTAAGAGAAGTTGCTGTCGGTGGCACCGAAATGTTTTCCTTCTTAGGTCCATTATCAGAGATCCAAGATATGCAACTTGGCATTTGTACCTTCATGGAATTCAAGCCTGGTACTGAACCAAAACTCCAATTTGATGGAGAAATAGAATCAGGCGAAAAGGATGAAGCTTTCGCCCATGTATAATCTAACTTTTCTCTCCCCAAGTTTGCCCATTTAGGTTTCCATGCCCATCCAAGTACAATTCCAGCAAGAACAGCAACCCATAATGGACCCAAAAACAACAATAGCTCTGAAAAAATGTTCCCAATTGTGGGTCCTCCCAACATTTCAATCAAACTTGATACCAAAGCCATTAGTAGCCAGAGAACTCAAAGAATAATTTCTAAAAGAACTGAGAATTTTGGCCAAATCTAGCCTAGAAAAAGAGGAAAAGAAGAACCCTTTACTTCAATCAGAAATGAAGATAACAAGCAAAGTTGATATTCGAGGGTTTGAGAAGGAAAAAGAAGAAGATATATTTAAACCCTAGTTCTTATAAATGAATCTAAGAATTTAGAATGACAACGAATGAAGAGATTTAAGATTTGGTGGTGGCAGATGAATCAAACAAAAATGAAAAAAAAAACTAGAAGAGGAAATAAAAAAAAGAGAAAAGAAAATAACCCTCGATTCAATCAGAAATTTAAACAATAAAGAACGGAATGATTCGAGGGTTTGTAGAGAGAGAGAGAGAGAGGGAGAGAAATGGAGAGAGAAGATAAGAACCCTAGCTAGGTATAACAAATTTAGTAACAACAGAATAAGAAGGAATTTGGGAAATGAATATGAATGGAAGAGATAGAGATAGGGTTGTGGTGATTATTGATGTACAAAAGAAAGAAAGAAAGAAAATGAATGGAGAGAGAAAGAAAGAAAGAAGAAGACAAAGGAATCAAATTTATCTTCTGGTTAGGTTCACAAAGTTTGATACTTGTGGATAAGGATTTGAGAGATAAGCGGTAGAAAAACGAATTAGTCGGAATTACGTAGGACCCTAGTTTTGAAAACTTCACTTCTTCACCTCTAACTAACAACAAAACCCTAGATTAAAATCTTTGATGGGGGAACCTCCACCTACCCACAAGCAATGACTACCATAGTTTTCTGTTTTGTGTAGATAAGATTGATGAATTGAAAGGAAGTTAGAAAGAGAGAGTAGAGAGAGATCTGTTAGGTTGCTTCGCTGGATTGGCTGC
Source organism: Eschscholzia californica subsp. californica (assembly GCA_002897215.1). Taxonomy (NCBI): domain Eukaryota; kingdom Viridiplantae; phylum Streptophyta; class Magnoliopsida; order Ranunculales; family Papaveraceae; genus Eschscholzia; species Eschscholzia californica. Next base: position 688,892 of record BEHA01050309.1, on the reverse strand, counting down.
AACTACTGATTTTATGTCAAGTGGTGTTTTGTCTGGTCGCCGCGATCTACCTTATCACACGTTTGCCTGACTTAGATTATCCAATTTAAAAACCCTATTTCATTTAAAAATAACCATAAATCAACTATCTAAATGAGTTTAATGACTCTTTAAAAAAAAGAGTTTAATGACAATCCTATCTCATAAAACTTAGCCTAATAGTGTTGTTGGGTTATTTCTCAAATGACCTCTTAGCTCATGACCAGTTTTCTGTTGGACTCTCAAGTTTAGAGAAAGTATCCACATATTGTATCCACATATTTCTTTTTTCTCGTCACCAATCCGTTAAAATTAAGAAATGTACACCACCGACTAACTTGTGATCTCCTAATAACTAATAAAGCAACTAGCTATGTTTGAATTTGTTTATGTTTTTGTCTCGACCCTATTAGAATAAAACATGAGTCAGTCGGTTGCTTATTTGGGTCAAATGCCTATACCTTCCGTCCTGATGTACTTCAACTCTTAAAGCATCTCCAATGGAACACTTAAATTGAAAAATTCAAAGTGTCACTAGGAATTTTTTGAGTTCTCTCCAACGCAACACTCAATTTGGATCTCAAAATGATGTGACATCATTTAGTGTTGAGATATCTTAAGAAAAAATTCAATATTTGAGATTTCTTTTGAGGATCTCAATTGGCCACCGAATATTAAAATCAAATCTACCCATCTAGGAAATGACACCTGAGTTATTTGTAAGTTTTTAGAGTGTTGCATTGGAGATGTCTTTTGAATTGAGCATCTCAATGTTGACATCTTAGAAAGAAAAACTCAATTGAGCTTTCGACACATAGGACGATTTGAGTTTTGCATTGGAGATGCTCTTACCTAAGATAAAAGGTATTCATATCATCATAAGAAAAAGGGAGCGGCTAAAAGCACCCGGAGAAAGAGACTTGACCCCAAATATCTATTGGCACCTGACACAGATCGACCAGTCTGAAACTCAAATCAAGACTTCAGATTCAGATCAGTTTGAGAGGTTTCAGACTGGTCTCCGAGCCCATGCTTTGGGTTTCAGACTGGTTTGAGATTTTGAATTCGAGACCAGTCCGAGAGTATGGTTCCCAAGAGTGTTTTTTATGGTGGTTTTGGAATAAGATTCTCCCTCTATCTAACTCCTCATCGGATATCAAGGTTGGGTTGGAATCAAAGTTATTCCCACGATGATTTTACTCTTTTCTTCTCTTTAAAGTAAGGTTCTTTATCTCTCTAACTCTTCACGATCGATGATGATGGGTTTGAAAACAGAATTGTGTTCCATGATAACGTGATGATACGGAGAAGAAAAAACAGACAAAAAACAAAGATAAGAAGAAGAAAAAATTAGGGTTGGTTGTCCCAAGTAAACACCCGGTGGAACTAGTAATTTCGTCGGATGCGTTTAGCCACTCCCTAAGGGAAATAAAAAAAAATATGATAAATATGGCCGTTTTTATAAAGAAAGTAGGCAACTTACCTAAAAAGTGTAAGGAAGTTTACAAGTATGAGTGTATGACCAACTCGACTCATTGATCCAGTGAGGGTAGCTAAATTTATGCCAAAACCCATTAGGCCATTTCTTTTTTTGAAATTGAATTAATCTAAACATGAAAACATGTAACATGTGGATTTGATTAGCATGCGCGTAAAGAAATAACACTATTCTAATGCTTCGATTTCCATTTCATGTTTCCAGACAAAACCATTTCTCTTTGTCAATACGTAAATGGTGCAAATCGACTTTAAAGTTGAGTTTTACCTAAAATGATTCCCAAGTTAAGTGGCTTTTCGAAAGGATACCCCACTCAAAAGAAATACTCCTAACAAATTTTAATATGTAGTTAATTTTCTTTTCAATAGGGACACAATTTAAGATATAGTTTTGGTAAGTAGCATCTCCAAAGTTGTCTGTTTAGTGGTATTGTGGTCACAACCCTTGGAGCATCTCTAATGTAACACTAAAACTCTAAATGTTAGAGTGTTGCATAGATTTTTTTAGAAATTTTCTTTAAAATCAATCTCCAATACAAAACTCAACATGAATCTCTAAAATGATGTGTCAAGATTTATTTTATAGATCCTCAAGAGGACAATCTAAACTAATTTTATACTAAATATTTTTAAGAGTTTCTCTAGAGTGTTGCAATAGAGAAGGTTTTCCAAAAGTGTATCATTTATTTAATCAGATCATTGAATCATGTAATTCTCTCAAAATCTGTTCAATTCTTATTTCTACACACGTATTTTTTAGGGGGTCTACATTCATTATGTGTAGGGGTTACGCCCCGTACAAAACTTAAGAGTATGACACTTCTACTAATGGCTCGTAATGTTGCATCTCTTCCGAGACCAGGACCTTTGTCGTGACTTCTGCTCGTTGCATACCCTGATCTACTACTGTACGAATAGCATATCCTGACGCGTTTTGAGCAGCAAACAGTGTCCCTTTTCTTGCGCCCCTGAATCCACACGTCCCGACGGAGGACGAAGAAACTACCCGATCCCGTACATCTGTAACCGTGACAAACTGACAATGGTATTGTTGAAACTTGCTTGAACATGAATAACATCTTTTGATATTTTACGCCCATTCTTACGTGAACCAATATGCTCATTCCTACGTGAACCACTTAGTATAGGTTTTGCCATATTTTATCATATTTTTTTTTTGATGAAAAGCCATATTTTATCATCTTATAAATATGAGTCAGAGATATACGGATATATCCATTTCAGGTTAAAACAGATCCTTTATTTAATATGTACATTTGATTCTTTAGAGAGACTATTTAGAGATCCACTTTTTTTTTCACACTTGACACAATGACTTTTTCTCTTTCCTATTTTTTTCAAAATATCATTTTGACTGTATAAGAGTAAAAATACAATTTCGTAAGATAGAAGCGCAAATATCATTTTGGCAGCCTAAAGGTACAAATTTCATTTTTTTATTACCGAAAGGTAAGATTGTCATTCTAACAAAATAATGGTAAGAATGTTGTTTCACAATATAAGAATAAAACAGTCGTTTTGGAACTATAAAAAGGTGAAATTGTCATTTTAACAACATAAGGTAACTATATCATTTGACAACATTCTGTTAAAAATAAGTTTTGCGGATAGGGCCCAGAAGTCAGTTACCAGACCAATGTACAACCCTCGTTTCAAAATAATTTGAGGTCGTGGTGAGAGACGATGAGAGTAAGGAAATATCCAAGAGAAAAATAACTGTGATGGTGGTAGGTTGCCGTACTGCTTATTCAATTCATGAATCTTGATTTTTGACGGACTACAAATGCTTTCTAGTGTCAAAAAAAAATAAAGAAGTAGGCGTGTGGGGTATGTAGAAATTGGTGGTGCTTATATAACTTCGCATCAAAGTAGGTATTGCGTTACTAGTGCCACCAACCAGAAAGTTAGGTCAAATGCCACGTTGTCAAAACCAAATAATATGATCCACTATAATTGGTCAGGGTCACCATCACCAAGACCGCTAACCCGAAACCAAAAGGGAGCTCTCGAATTTCTCTCTCTAAAAGTAGTCGAGTCTACCACCAAGCCCCACTTTTTCCCTCCAATTTCACACACAAGGGGGAAAATGTCCATTGTTGATTAACCTAAAGACCTTTCTTCAGCTCTCTCTCTAAAAATGTTATACGCCGGAAGATCAAGTACCAACTGGCTTGACCGGCTCCGTTCTTCTAAAGGTTTTCCGGTCAGCAATGGCATCAATCTCGAAGAATTCTTAAAAGCTAACCCTAATAACAAAGATTCAATTTTGGTGAAAAATGATGGGAATTTGAAGAATAATTCGTCTGGGATGGAAGAAAATCAAGTATTAGAGAAGGAGAATATGAAAATTTCGAAAGAGGGGATGAATTCTGAGAATAAGAAGACGAAGAAAAAAGATGATTTATTTAATATGATGGGTAGTATTTTATCAGAACTTTTTGTTATGGGAGGTGATTCAGGTAAGAATTATGAAGAAATTAGAGGGAAAAAGAAGAGTAGTCGAAAACAAAAGAATCCTAAAATTTGTATACGTACTTCAGCTTCAGCTAGTATTGATGAATTTGTTCCAGCAATGTCACCTTCTAGTGCTGATATTAGGGTTTCAGAGAAAAGGAATATTGATGATCATTTGATGGTGGACAGAGTTTTTGAGAAAGAGGATGATATTGTGGGATATTCAAAAGCAGATGTGATGATAATTGATTCGAGTTCTTCGGTTTGGAAATCAGAGAAGGTTGTGTTTCGAAAGGGGAATATTTGGAAAGTTCGCGAAAAGAAGTCTAAATTTAGGAAGGTTTTGGGAAGTAGAAAGAAGAGGAACAGTGATCAATTATCCGAGAGTGAAAATGTAGGGAAGAAGAAGAAGAAGAAGCAAAGGGTTTCTTTATCTCCATCGTCGAGTAATGTGGATGCTATCGATAGGGAGGAATCGATTATCCTGCCAAATGAAGTAAGGATATTAAGTATTGTTATACCTATTTTTCGTGATCATTCGTAATTATGGGTTCTCAATTTTGTAGAAATTTAAAAGCTATCGTGTTGTTTAGGAATAATCTGTGCTCATGTGCTTGAGAATTTTTATTTTGTGATGAATGTTATGGATGATCAATTAGCTATAACACTAATAAGCATGGGCTTAGAAATTGAAGCATTACTGACCCTTAGTAAAAATTAGATTAGTTGTACTTGTGTCATTGTGTGGTTTCCCTCATTTAAGGGAGGTGTTTGGATTCGACCCTATGTAATCAATTAGGTAGTTTTAGTTGGTAGTGTTTTAGTTTTGTAGATTTAGCAGGCTTAGCTCATATTAGGTGTTTATCATAACCCTCTAATGGCAGTTAACATCGCCCCTTAGTGGCAATTTTGTCTCCTGTTCATCACATGTAGTGGCAATCTCGTACACTGTTATACTTAGAATACAACATCATTTTGAGAAGTTGTGCTTTTGATGTATTGACGTGATGCACTAATTTTTTAAGTGGGGAGTTATATGGAGTTCGAAGATAACTCATGTCTCTATCACTCAGGATGAGAGACTACTTCGTTGAATCTTGAGTTGCTCCTCACGAACTGGGGGACGAAACCTGCATATAACTCGGAAACCTCCCTGATGTAAGTTAGTAAAGGCGTTCTTGCAGCTAAATTAATGAACAGTGAAGTTCTCGAGTTTAGGAGTTTACGACTTACTCGTTGCTTGCCCGGATTAGGGTGTGGCTTTTACCTTTTATGGGCTTGCTTAACCGACTGTTGAGAGGTGGTGTTGATGAGGCGGTTGAGATCCAAAGTCTTGGATTGAAACTGCTATTAATGGCACTTAGTTAGTAATGAAGTTAGATTAGTTGTAGTTGTGTCATTGTGTGGTTTCCCTCCTATAAGGGAGGTGTTTGGGTTCGACCCCATGTAATCAATTAAGGTAGTTTTAGTTGGTAGTCTTGTAGATTTAGCAGGCTTAGCTCGTATTAGGTTTTGTAATCTGTTATTTAGACTTAATGGTGTGATCAGTTTAAGTGATTTTGTAGCTTCAATGTGGCCGCTGCATTATTGTGGCGTAGAATGAGTAAAGCATATTTTGTGTCGTTGTCGTTTATTATTTAGTCTAGCAGATTGTTCGCTCTCAGTTTTGTGGAAACAGTCCAGTTAGTTTGTTCTGGTCTCACATTTTAATTTTATACTATCACATAATTTATAGCCGTACTAGAACTCCATACGGATGTACTGTTAGAGCATTTGCTTTTTTCTGAAGAAATTGTTGGAGCATTTGCTCTCGTGAAATTTGTAGAGAACTTATTTTCCTGTACACGACCAAGTTTAATGTTATGTTATCCTTGTGATTTAGTGTTGTTGAATACTTTTTAGATTCCCAATTACTGAATAATTTGGTTAGTGTTCATGTAGATCATAATATCTATATCTTACCCTGTAATGCTCATGATTTCCTTTTCATCTTTATGTTCTTTTCTTTCTCATTGAAGTCTATATGCCTTTTAAAAACCATCAAGTAAATAAAGATTGTATATGTTCATTTATTTTGATTTTTACAGATTCTTAAACTATAGGTCCTTATATACCCTTCTTCGTGCATTAAAATTCCTGACATACCTCTTGCAGGAATGTTCTCCAAATGAATCAATGGTTGCTTGCAGAGAAACTCTACGTAATCTTAGTCAAGTTCCTCAAAAGAGGTAAGTTTGTTATTAACTCACAAACCAAATATCTATGTTTCCCTCTTCTACTGGACATGAAAGATGAAACTAGGGAATATTGATGTTCCATGAATGATTGCAGGAATCAATTTCCTAGAACATCCCAAAAACTAGCTAAGAAAGGTTCATCTAAAGATGATGTTGCTTCAAGTAGGAAAAACAGCATCCACCCGGGGACTTCTAGTTAAGGCATATCTTTTATGAGCATCCTACACCGAAATATGTTTTCTTCTTTTTAAGTCATCAAACATGCAACTTGAGACAGCAACTATCAGTTGAAGCTTTCCCGGTAGCTGTAAGAATGGCAAGTGTTCTCATAAGCGACTTCTCTCTCTTGGGATCTGCTTTGTTTTGAAGATGGGAAAGAGAATTAGAATATTTTTGTCTTTTACAAGATCAGCTCTGGGTTCTTGAATTCATATGATTTGATTGAACGCGCATTGGCCAAATGCAATGAATTATTTTATAGTCATCCTTGATAGTTGAATGTATGTCCAAATTACAGTTTTTTATAAGTGACCGAAAAACAAACTGAAATTTGTGTAACTCTTAACCTGAGATATCTAAATTTAGTTGCAGAAATATACGGACATGTATGAACTTGAATCGGTTATTAGTATCTGTAATTTTCAGAATTTAAGAACCTAACTCTGGACCATGAATATGGAAACTATGCTTGCTCTTTAGTTTATCCTTTTCTAGTGCTTCCCTGCTAATTGATTATAATTTGCAATTTTATGTTCCAAAGTGTAAAGAATTCCTTCACTTTCTAGGTCTTGCAAATATTGTAAGAAAAAACCTAATTTTAATTGCTACAAGACACACGAAACCTGCAGTTCAGCCTCTGATGCTAGTATGTGTTCTTTGAAAAAACCTAAAGCTTCTCAATCTGATCTTAAAAAACTATTTCTGAAATCTAAACAAGTGCTGAAAGAAAATTAAAGTAAGCATTTCAAGTTTTTCTGATTCAGTATTTGGAACAATTGAAGCTTCTAATCCTTTTCTTTACTGTCTTGAAGTAAACTGACTTACATATACCCATTCCGTGATATTGAAAATCCAAAAATCGGGTAGGTGTGGGAATCATTTGGCTAACATTTTGAACAGACATACACAAAATATATTACAACAATCTGTAACTGAATATGGGCAAGAGAGGGAGAGAGAGTGTTTCAGAAACTCGTATGCCAAATAGCTCCTTCGCCTTCTCCGCATCGTTGGTGTACTTCTTCCATCCTTTCTACTGATTTACAAATGCCGCTACAACTCCAGTCAAATGACGCGGCACACGGGTTCCCTGCTTGCGTCTTCCACTCACAATCTGCACACAAACAAGTTCAAAAGTAAACACAAGTAGGGGTAGTGGGCTCAAGGCTAACCCATACGAACTAAACAACTCTGTAAGTTAGAAAACTTTTTGGACATTGTTGTGTAAGATAGTATCATAGCAGAAGATCCAAAGAGGTATTGTATTGGGTTCAATTGCCATTACTAGCTCGAAGAGGAAAGGTATTACTAAAAACACCAGTACTGGTGGAAAGTATTAGACAGAGTGGGACAACTATGTCTACTAGTTTGAACTGAGAGACAAAGAGCTTCATTAACACAAGATGGCTGCAACGGTTTATAAGATGGGTGGATCGAAAACATTATATTTGAAAAAGACGACTTTATCTCATTTCAGTATGTTACCCGAAACTAAACGGTTTATGAATGGGTTTAGCATGTTGTTGGCTGGGACCGAACATCTAAACAGATGATTTTACCTGATTGAGTGGGTTTTAGGTAGATCGAAAACATTAAATTTGAAAAAGATTTCGTGGGTAACAGAATGACATATTTTCTATTGATGGGTTCAGTAATATTCCACTCGCATCTTACCTGGGGGAGTCCCGCAGCATAACGTTCGATCATCAATGTGTTCAACATCTAGACCAAGGAACCATGAACCAAGTGAGACATCTTCATTTGCGTATTTGTGAAGAATATGCCTACAAGAGAAAAACATCACTCCTTTATTTCACACAGTTTCGTGATTTTAAGCCAAGTCATAGAAAGTGCAACAACAATAAAAATTGTGTAAAAATCTTACCGATTTACTGAAATGTATGTAGCTAAATCTTTGGAGATTATATATAACTGGCCTGTCGCGTGCCTGAAATATTTATTTCCTTCCTCACCGAATTTCCAGTACTCTGGCTCATGGTACTTAACCCCTCTGACATTGTTCAAAGAAAGCCAATGAATAGAGTGAAACAGACATGGACACAGACACAGACACAGACGTCAGTCGGACACACAAAAGACACAGACACAGACACACACACACACATTATGGAGATCCTTCGACTGACCTCCTTGTTATTACACATATAAAACTTCTAGCAGGCCAACATGAAGATAACCAAAGGCAGGTGTTCGGACAGATAGACCAGAACCAGGGGTGTGATGATCCCTGACCCACACATTATACTTGGGAAGAGTTATTGGACTTACTTTTGTGCAAGGACAGGCCCAGATTTCATACAACCCATGTACACACGAGGCTTTGACCTATGACGGGCCAGAGTTGAACCTAGCATACCTGTTATATTTTGACAATAATTAGCTCTCTCATAGATAGATTTACATGTACTTATTCGAGCATATTTGAAATAAAAAAACGGGTTCCTCAGTACTAACCAGGATTGATGTGAACATCATCGTCAACTTTGATATAAAAATCAGCATCCCACATTGCCACAGCTGTAGAGAAGTATATCTGAGTTTTGGAAGATAACTCATGGTACCCTTCGACATGGTTCTGCAAAATAAATGGTTCTTACTCCTCACAAAAATATCTGAGCAGAACTTCCAATTTCATAATAAGTACCAATTGGAAGATGAAATGTACCAGTCTTAAGAAATCATTATGTTGTTTCTCTTCTGCATCAATAGCACGATCTAAGACACCGCCTGGGGTTGCACTAATGCCAAAATTTTAATCAGACATATTGTAACAAATTGATGATAGAATCAGCAAAACGTTTTTCGATCATAACTATGCTACCTGTGTCCAATAACAAATCGCATTACGACTCCCTTTTCCTTTTGCAACTTTCTTAACTCTTCTCCTAGAAATAAAAAGTCACCAATAGATCATTTAATGTTTATATACTAAAATTCCTAAATATGACGTAAGATGCAAATGCTCATGCTACCCATTGATAAAAATAAATTATAGATTTGTTTGATTATGAAATGAACCTTTGGGCATCCAAGTATCTCGGATTGAATCTCTACGCTTTCTACTGCTGAATGCAGTCATTATCCCCATCACGAAAAATACCTTTTCTCTCTTATTTGGCTGTTCGGTTCCTGGCTTTATAATTATTGGAGATCCCTCTTGGTTACCTGATTTTGCAGCTCTAACTGTGGCTAGTTGCATCTCTAGGGTGGAGATTGTTTTGTCCAATGTCCTGAAAGCAATATATATGATCTAATTACACCTTTGACCCTTTACGACTAAGAAATGGCTTTTAAGTTAACTGAAAAATTGCACGAAAATCAGGCGATGAATAGAAGAATAAAGTGTAGAAAGTTACATGATGACATCATGTGTTTGTGAAACTTGATTAAGAATATCTCCATCTTGGATGGAACCATCCTGAAATAAAACAAAAATATTTTCCCCACATTAACATAAAGGCAGGCTCAAGAGTAGTAATTGTTTATTCGTGATACTTGCCTTTTTACCACAGTCAATTGTTTGTTCAACCTCTCTTTTGTGATGTCTTTCCAGAGATGTTGTTTCACCGTTTAAATTGACTGAGTCAGGCCCATCCCAAAACCTACAAAAACAAACCAAGTTGATGATACGGAAAATAAAATTGAAGTAGTAGGTAAGTTTCTCCATAAGAAAATACAAACACCAAAAAGTGCATTTCTTAGCAAATCATTGTTTATAATTGCAAGTAATTCTCATCGAAAATATGCATATACGGGGTCCAATATTTTGAGAGGATAGCTATAAAGGGGTACAATTTCTATAAGCAACCACTCAACAATAGGTATAATACCTAAACTTACAAGTAACATGGAAAACACGAAACCGAAACTCACAAGATGATTTTGTATTTGATAAACTGAGTATAAACAATGCATAGGTAAATAATAGTAATAGCAACGATTGATTAGTATAATTTGTTCTCATAGTAGGTAATTGGTTGATAAACCTCAGTCTAGAAAACTTCTATTCAAGGACAAATGTAATGTTGAATTATCAACTAACACCATAATCTCACAGACAAGAATGATAGGGAAATACGAGCTGAGATAATCTCACAGAAGGTCATATCTATTACTCCTATGTAATATAATCTTGAATTAGTCAGGGTACCCTATCTAGTCTCTACTTGATTGTAAAAACCCACCTCTTTAGTTCATTTAGACTTGCAGAAAGTTCACTAACTAATCCCCCCCTACCTCATAAGAAGTGAGAAATAAACCTAAAGGCTTAAGGAACTTAAATACGTCCTTAGTAGGATCCGAGGCAGCATATCGAAAACAATATCTAATTTCTCCCATGATAGAAGATAAATCATACCGTAAGTGGAACATTAACAACAAAAAAATAAGGTCTTAATAATAAGATTAATTAGCACACAATTCATAGAAACCCAATGTGGTCTGGAATTTGTTTCGAACTTTGGAAGCAAGGCATCTCTCTTAATCTAGCAGGAATTGAATTCAAGTTTCATGTTTTAGTTCAATCCTACTAAAGCTATGAATATCAAGAAAAGTTAAGAACCCCCTTTCTTCTAAAATAGAAGAAATCAAAGCAAGATGAGTAAGTAATCTTCCAATGCACTAGACTAATACACTGAACAAAATTGAGGAAACCCAGATCATAAATGTAACCTAGAAATCAAAACCCAGAATTTAAAATCACATTTTGAGACCAAAATGAGATTTTGTTGAATACCCACAGTCAAAAACCATTATTTTTAGGAAAATCTCAAGGTTTTAGAATAGAGTTCTTTGTTGAAGCCCAAAATCCTAAAGTTAGCAAATGTCTCTTAAAAGAAACAATAATTGATGAGAGAGAGAGAAAGAGAAAGGACATATGAAATAGCATAGCACAAAGAAAAGCTCAAAATGCAAAATGCAGAAGAATTCATTCCAGATCCTAAAACCTTGAACATGAAAAGTAGAATCCACATTAAAGAACACTTCCAGACTTGTTTATTCATAGACAACAAAAGGTAAAATCAACAAATTTCAGGAGAAAATTTTGAGAGAGAGAGAGAAAGAGACCTGTTAACAACCAGAACTCCCAACAAGAAGCTGGAAATGCAAAACAATGAAACCCATCTAGTTGAAACTCCTCCACCACTACCACCACCCTTTTGATGTCTGCTTCCTAGACCCATTGATTCACCTTATTAAAATATTAAGAGCTAGATTTCACCATTGTTGCAACAGAAGAAGCTTCTTCTTCTTCTCCTTCTCTTTCTTTATGTTTGTTTTTAGGATTTGAAGTAAAGATGAGAGAGAGAGAGAGAGAGAGAGAGAGAGAGAGAGAGAGAGAGAGAGATACAAATGAATGAAGAACAAAACAAGGTCTCTGCAAAATTCAGGCTTTATTCTTTCTCTATAACACATCAAAATGAACTGGCAGGAGAAATGGAGGGATGGGTAAAAACGTAATTTATAATTTTTAAATAGTATTTTAACATAGATGGTTATGATGCAACTCAGTGCACGACAACTACAAAATATCTAAATTGCCCCTTTAAGATCTTCGGCATAAATATGTCCCATATTTTCTTGTCTCTTGGACATTATATATCCTTCTCGATATTTTTCGTGAAGAAGAAAAACCAAATTTCCATATTGCTCTTCACATGCCATTACAATTTCAAAATAAAACAACTTTTTCTTTGTTGTTTGACCCTTTACTGATTGAACTTCTTCATACTCCTAACAAAGAAAAGAGAAAAATGAAACAAAGAGTATGACGTCTATCTATCATTAGAAGATTTTTATTTGAGATTTGCGTGTTAACTAAAGAAGAAATGTTATAAGTTTTCAGTCGAAGTTTATGAGAATCACCAATTTTTGTCTATCAATATTGAAATTTTTTGAGATGAATTTCAACTTCAGATTTTCTTTTTCAAATTTTTTTTTCGGTCAACCTTGCTCCCTTTCTCATAAGTATTTCTTTTTCTACTCTTTTTTTATATTGAATTTTTCAGTTAAAGCAAGAAGAAAAGGAAAAGGGTAGAAAAAGTGATGGATGTGTTGGAAAATGTAGGATCTAAAAGTTTGGAGGTATTTGGATTCCTTAAAAAGTAGTAGCTTAGTAGGGATTCCACTAACAAAGTAAGCTTATTCAACAAAAAAAAAAAAGAGTAAGCTTACTCAACCAAAATGAACAATTCTTCAAAATCACTTTAAAGTGCCACATATAACTTATTGAATTCGAATAATACGAAATTACAACAATAAAGGTACAACAGTCCTATTGAATTAAGGACTATAGAGTGATAGAAAATAAGCAGATGATTTCACTTGAATCAATACTAAATTAACAACTAACAATAATATTTCGAGCTTATACAGTATTAAACAATCATGTCGTATATTTAACAAGTCCAGTTACAAGAATGAAACTGTATCAAATTTTGTTTCTATTTATGTTCAAGATTCAATAGATCTAACAAGGATAAAACATGTCTAAGTGTCTAAGGGGTCTTTCAAGATTTAAATGGAAATTCGTGGAACCATTAACATTTGGAGGTTAGTACCTTGAAATTAGTGGGTATAGTATGTCTATGTTACGTCCTTGTCATTACATATTTATAACTCAGACCCTTCACCTTGACAAATTTACACATAAATCCGTCTTTTGTATATCATTCAACTTTTTGCCTCATGTAAAAATGATAAGAAAGCACAGTCTAAGATGTAAACGATATGAGATGCACCTCTCTTACTGTAGTTAAAGTCGCCCTATGTGAAGAAATTTTTACCTTAGATTTGGGTAGTCTTCATATTTGTTTTGATATACTAAAATATTATTTGATTTTATCATAAATCTTAAAAATGTCACGGTCCTTTCTCAAAAAGTTATACTTCTATAAAAGGGCGAACACTCAAATGTGAAATGTTTCTAGTGTTATCGGAATTCAGGAATAAGAGACAAATGTGAAACATTTGATGACGGAGTTATATGAAGGGGCCAACTCTCCAATGACTTCCTTATTTATGATCAAATTTTGTTTGGCTCTCTATTTTTTGAGGAATTCAAATTTAAACCTTAAAACCCCTTGTTTTAAGGTTTCATCCGATCACACGTGGGATATTATTCGCTTTTCCATTATTCACATGTTTCTTAAAGAACCATAAAATTCATGTTAGCGCATTAACCACCCCAAGTGTTATTTGGGTGAATTTATACGAGCCTTCATCTTTGTGCTTATTGCAGTTGTTGGTTATGTTTGTGCATAGCAAATAGGAGGATTGGAAATTCGGAATAGTGTTATTTTTTTATACCATGTCAAGTTTGTGGTCATCCATCTCAACGTAATTAGCAATGAGAGGAGAGGACCTAAACATTATATTCTTGGTTGCTAGATCGATCTACTCCCGTATGAGACTATTCTTACATGCCCACTCTCGTGTGACGTTCTTCGAATCTAACACCCTATTTTATTCATTTCTCTCTCATCTCCTTCGATTGAAGAAGGACTCCATAGCCTTCTCTAACCGAAAAACAAAACCTTTCAATTAAGATAGCGAGAAATCAATAAAGAAAAAATAGATGAAGATGAAAGCGGAGAAGATAGACATTAGGTGAAGATGAAGAAAGGGAAACAATGAATTTGGAGAGAAAACATTTAAAAGAATATAAAAAGAAAAAGAATGTTGGAAGAGAAAGAATAATCATAAATGACTTTGGAATTTGGATAGGCTAAATATTAAATTTGCGAAAAGTAGGGAGCTAACCTGAACCTAATCATAAACTAGATGGCCATTTGGCAATTAGGCTAAACTGACTTCGGTGGGGTAGCCGTTCGATGTACATGGTTTTGAACTACTAAAGTTCAAAATTCAAGTGTTGGTGGCCCCAAAAAATGATACTACTAAAAATAAATGAAAAAGTAGAAGGATAAAACTGTAATTTAAACCACAAAAGGGTGTAATTTCTGTGTCAGCACTGGTGGTGCACGTCCCAAGCACTTGAAAAAGAGAGAGAGAGAGAGAGAGAGAGATTGTGATTCGATATTGATGGCAACATGGGGACAACATTACTTGTTCCATATGGCATGCTATACTATACTATAGTTTCAAAATTCAATTTTAATAATTGCTGGGTTTCTTTCAACAAAAATAAAAACTAGTAGTCGGTTTATAAGTTTGGCAAAATTTTCAAGTCGAAGCTGTAAAAAGAAAACGATAAATTCCATTTCAATGGAGATAGAGGTCTGGGGTACCGGGTACCCAAGCAAGTGGCTTCTATATCCAGACATATCAACTCTCGGACCAGCTAATAACTCTTTGCAAGGCAGATCAACTTTGTGATCCCCATGAAGAAAATGTTAGTCACTCACAAATTTGTAGTCTAATTTCCTGAGCCCAAAACTTGTACCAAATCATAGGAAACTACACTTGGGAAACAAGTGAGAATAGGATTTTTGGGTTATTCTTAGTTGAATGTGAGAGTAACAAGTTGTCAGTTATATGTAGAAAAAAAAAGGTGCATTTATAGGTACCCTCCTTTTTACTCTCGCACCGCTACACTCTTCGCTCTGAGGTCACTCAAAGCTGGGTTGAGCTTGTGTTGTTCAATCCCAACACTGATTACACCCAGTCAGACTGACCTTGACTGCCTTGTCCGAGCAGTCCGAGGCCCACGGGGAGTGCCAAGAGATGAGCAGCCCAAGAGCAAAAAGACAGCGCCTACAGAGGCACCCAAAATAACTCATTCTTGAACTATTTTTTTTGGGTAAAGAGAGAGCAAGGGCCCAACAATAAAGTTGATTCACAAATGAATTCACATATGAAACATACTTTTATTTTTTTTGTTAAGAACTTACTTTTTTTATTGTTAAATATGAAGAGGAAATAGAAATGGAATATCGTAAACCAAGAGAAATATAAGGGACTCCAATATGGTACAGAACCAAGTAACTTCTTATGGGCAAAAGATTTGTAAATCTTATCTAAAAGCCCATCGATTTCTATCAACAGCATTGACTTCCTGATACTATGGTTCAATATAACAAAACTTTTGGGAGACAAGAAGCTTTCGACACACTCGGAAAAAGGGATGCCTTCGATATGTCTTTACCTCTTGATCGGTGACAGAAGTTTGAATCGGAGGTAGAAATGCAACCAACCTTTGGTAAATCAAATCTTCTGTGCTTTAGCTTGTATCCTCCATATGACTACTGTCTGCCGCAGTTCCATAGGACAACAGTAGGAGCTTAAGAGGCCCATTACGCACACTCTAAAAAACGGATGCCCTTGCCCCTCAGTGAGTTTTAATTTCCTGACCTATTGGCTGGTGGCAGAAAGTTTCTCACGAACGGTCGAATGCAGCTTCCTCGCCGTCGGTAAATCAAATCATCCGTGCTGTAACATGTATCTTCGATATGACTACTGGCTACCGCGGTTCTACGTGTAAATACCTAAGAGTTAAGAGAGCCCTCTTCAACCTACTTGGGAAAAAGAGACGCCTTTGGCGAGTTTCAATCTCCTGCCCCATCTATTCGGCAACATGGAGTTTGTATCCAGAGTCAAAACACAACCAGACATCACCGGTAACTAAATCTTCCATGCTTTAGCCTGTATCCTCCTAATCAAGTACTCCTCCAAACCAGGACCTGCATCTACTATCCTTGTATGAGGCGTTATCTCTTTCTTGATAATCTTCTTCAAAATATCCTCTAGTTTCATCTTTTGGTCATCATCATCATCATCACAAATCCTCGGCACAATCGCCATCCAAATCTCTGTATTTGGAGCCTCCCCATGCTTGAGCATTTCCTCTAGCACCTTACAAGCATTCTCTATCTTACCCACATTGCAGTATCCCTTTATTAAAGAATGAAAAACAGAAAAATGTGGAGCAAAACCCTTCGTTATCATCTCTTCCATATAATCCATTGCTTCACCAAGCATCCCTTGACCACATAACCCATTAACCAATGTTCTATAAGAAACCAAATTAGGAATACACCCATTCATTTCCATATCTTCAATTACTTTACAAGCATCACTTGCTCTTCCTTCTCTACAAAACCCTAGAATTACAGTATTGTAATGAACAATATCAGGATTACATCCTTTCACCTTCATCCTACAAAGAAGTTTATAAGCTTCTCTTAACTTCTTCTTCCTACACAAACTATTCAATAAAGTCGTATAACTTAATGTATCTGGTATAAACCCTTTATTCAACATATCTTCTAATAAATCAACTGCTTTATTTACTTGACTTTTCCTACATAACCCTTGCATCATAATTCTATAAGATTCAATATCAGGAATAACATCTCTCTTGAACATTTCGTTGAACAGGTTATATGCAATACTCAATTCACCATTAAGACAAAATGCACGCATTAATATATTATAAGATTTAGTGTTTAGGGTTATACCGAACCGATCGACAGTCCTGAATAGATCGAATGCAGATCGAAGATAGTTTCGATGAGCAACGAGAACTTCCATAAGTCGATTGAAGTGTTTTGGGAGGGGTTTGCAATCGAATTCGAGCATAGTATAGAATGATTTTAGGGCTTGATCTGGTAATTTTGCTTCTCCATAGATTTGAATGATATCAGAGAATAGACCAGGAGTAACAGAGTAATTATCAGATTTGAGTCTACGGATGAGATTTTGCATAAGAGAAAAATGGCGGGAACGACCTAATTTGCATATTAGGGTATGGAAGGTAGAGTAAGAATGGCGGAAATTGGGTTGGAGAGAGGCTAAATCGAAGATTTCTTTAGCGAGAAGAGGATCTGATTGAGACGAAATGAGTTTTTGGACTCGAGCTGGTGATCCAATTAGGGTTTTGTTAGGAGATTTTTGTTGTTGGACAGCTGAAGAAGATGAATAATGACTGGAATTTAGGGATTTTGATTGGGAAATTGGTCGAGGAAATGAAAAGATAATTAGGGTTTTGCAGTGACGGAGAAACGGTTGATAGCGGTTGATCATGGCTTTTAGTTCAAGTGAGAGTGTGCCAGAGAGAACTGTTTTATATGAAGCTACAAAAAATCTAGTCTTGTATCTTTCCAAAGTCAAACATGATTGACCTAAATTGTGTAGAATAGCCTCTTCAACGAAAAAAATAATTTGTGTAGAATAGGCCAATCAACCAAAACAATATTTCCTCCTAAGCCTGCCTAAGGTACCCACTTTGCCCCTTCAAAAGGTTGGGTCACATACTCCTGTCAGGCTGTCACGATACAATTAAAATATTGTGGTTGGGCAGATTATCACTTTTTCCGTTTTTCCTGTGTAAGGGAAAATATCATTTCTCAACTAAGAAAGAAAGTGACAAATAGAGTGAAATTGCTAGAGGTGGCTCGAAGTTTTTTTTTTTTTTTTTGAGAAATCGACTACGATATACGCTAGTCGTTACAAGACTACATCATGAAGATGTGATGAGCACGATAACTGCCTAATCTAAGTCATAATGAAAAAGACCTAAAGCCCGACACATGAAATAGACTTAAATTCCGACAAATTTATTATTTTATTTACTATATATATTGGCTAAATTACATGAGATAAATTTTAATGGCAAACTTTTTTCACCGAGAATCGATCTCACAACCTCATGGGCTCAAAGTTAGTAGAGGGGCCCAGGAGCGGCCTAGGCCCAAAGCCACCAAAGCGGTGGCTTTGGGCCCCCAACTAGGGATGGAAAAACGAGGGCCCCAAGAGACTCGGATATATAGTAACTGAAGGTGAAATTTACAATGTGCATGCTTAGCTCAGTTGGTAAAGCTTTATTTCAAAACCCAAAAGGTCATGACTTCAATCCTTATTGCCAACATAATTTTGCTAATTTTCTATATCAACTCATTTATTTCATAAATCTCTAATTTAATTACTTATTTTAATAAATTTTCTTGATCATGTTTTTTAGTTAAAATCTTGATCATCAATACAAATTGAATTTTACTTTTAGTAAGTAGTTTTTGTTGATCTCATAAAAAAAAATAGTTTTTGTTGTATATATATGCTATTTTCTTTACATGTTATATGTATATCAATGTTGGCAAGTCATATTTTAAGTTTTTGTCATGTGCATCATTTCTGAACATTTTATGTGATCAAAATATCTGCAATGGTGATTCGTTGCATAATTGCAAATAAAGTTGTACAAATTTTGTAGTTATTTTATGTGAACTTTTTTTGGTGACAATTACATTTTATCGTATACATGATATTAACAAAATTAACTTTCTACGAAGGAAATTTGCTCTTTTCAACCTAATTTTATCGTACACATGATATTAACATGATATCAAACTAAAGTAATGTAATGATCTCTCGCTTTTTTTAATTTGAAACAAAGTGATAAGTAAGATATATAATTTTTACAAGTATTTGAAATTAATATGGATTTCATATTAAACTTGACACCAAATTTATATTTTTATCAAACAAAACATTGTTTTCAAGTTGTTCAAAAATTTCTACAAAAACTTTGTTTATACATCCAAACAATGTAACATGTACACCTTAATGATAGGAATAAGGTAACAAAATTATAGTATAATTTTTTTAAAAATTCTTTAAAGGGCCCCAATTTCAGAGTTCGCTTTAGGCCTACAATGACCTAGGGCCGCCCCTGGAGGGGCCCCTATTCTAAATGCCCCTCATCAATTTGGTTATCGAAAGGGGCATTCCGAGGTTGCCTATAGAATTAGGAATATTAAGAGAATGGTATGATGTTCATCATCCAAACTCATTTTTTTTTGTTAAAGAGATCATCCAAACTCATTTACTAACTCATTTAGGAATGGATGTATGGGATTTTTCCTTAAAAGAAAATAAAGTTGGTATATGACAAAGAAAAAATGTATAGGGTCACTCGTAACAAGTTCTTTTCTCCAATCATTTGAGGGCGTGATTATCATTTCCCTTTCAAATATAAACTACGAGAAAACTATTTGAGTTGAATTGCTGTTGAATTTTTCTTTTTCAAAAACAGTTCATCTAAAAAAAGATTGAATCTGTTTTGATGGTTCATACGGAACGAAAACTTAGTTGGGTGGATGATGTTGTCTCGAATTGAATTTTGACCCATCAAATGGATTGGCCCCACTGTGTCACAAATATCTGAAAAAAAAAGTAAATTTAAAACAAAAGAAACCTCAGATTTTTCTAAGATAAGAACCCCTGTCTCTGCACTCTACCACTTGTGTACCACTTGTTTGTTGTTACCAATAGATAAGTACTAGGAAGTTACTCTCTTTCTCTCTCTTACGTGGAAACACTATTTTATGTAAGAAATGAATTGAATGGATCAAAGTTAATGTTTGAATTCTGTACTTCTATTTGAATTTCTTAAAGATGAAAAATATCACTCAAGAGGTCTTCATTTCTAGCCACTTCAAATCAAGTTGGATGGTGTGGGTCTTGATCCCTCATTATTGGCCATACAATCCTTGTCCCCTTTTACTCCAAGACATCAAATGCTTCTTCACGGGAGTATAACTCGTGTCCAATAGAGATAGTTCAATAATTTTAATCTCTACAAACAACTTTTTAAAAATTGTAATCTTAACTATTGAATATAAGTTTTGAAAGGTGTAATTTGAAGGTGTAATCTCGATTGTTGGAGATTAATTTGAGAGATAATCTCAATCCTTGAAAAGAGAGGTACTCAAACACCAGATACTTCATAGTTTCAGGAGTGGTTTGTGAGAACGTGGCATACAGTTATCTAATTCTACCGTATGTATTACTTACATTCCACCACTACCATTTCTTGTTCATATTTTGCTCAATGTAGTTTTGATTATTATGAATATGATGACGGGTCGTTCTTTTGTCACACTAATTAACTCATCTTTTGTTAGAATATTATTTTTGTTATAAATAATCTAGCAATCAATAACAAATGGTAGAGTGCAATTCATTTGCAAGAAAGACCTTGTTCATAAAGTTGCTCTAAAAGTATCTCAATAATTAAGTATAATAGTTTTCCCTGATAATTTTGTACCCAATAGAAAAATACAAGTGGATGTTATTGTCATAATTAGGCATACATTTACACCATTTATATATCCTCTACTTGTCCATATTGTATACATAATCATAACATTGAATGTGCCCTAATTGGACTAAGTAATTAAAAACCTTTTATAATCAAACAAAGAAATAAAAAACAAATATTTGAATACCTTAATAACCTCAAATTTGATTTGAAAAGGAAGGGTGATCTTAAGCCATATCGTGGAGGTATATAGTCAAAGAAAAGAATTCTCCAAAACAAAATATCTTCCTTTTCTTAACAACCCATCCTTTTAACCTAACACGTGATCACCACAAAAAAATCTCACCAGATTTTAATAAAAATATCAAAGAATCAAATTGTGTGCATTCTATTGTTCCACCTCATCAGCATTACACCCACTTGGGCCCTACCATCACCACTTGAAGAAGTCTTAAAAACCTAGATTGGCCCACGGGTTCGCGGGTTAAAGGGCCATAAACCACTCTAACCTGTTTTGCTCTCGTTACCAGTTACCACCCTTCAAAAATCATGTATACAATCGAATTAGGCCTTCAATCTTCTGTCGTCAACTCCTATACTACCACATCACCTTCGTCGTTCTATAACTACTAATATACAAATGGGATGTTTCTTTTAAATTTAAGACTCATTGTAATTTGAATGTAGAATTTCAGAATTATATTTATTGTAGAGTAATGATTAAGTATTTAAGTACCGATTAAAAAAAAAAAATTTCAATGATAATTGATTTTTCTAAGGGCATACACATGAATTACATTCGATTATGGTAGATTGCCACAATCTTCCAAAACATTGTGGGTTGGACTAAATTACTTATTTAATGGGCTTCGTCAAATCATTTTTGAGCCAACAACACTGCCTATTGGTAACCTCTAAAACCATAGGTAAAAAGAGGTTTGAGTTTGACACAATGCAATTCTATTAGTCTCCTCTGAGTTAGGGTCGACCCTAATGAGGTAGAGCTGGCTTGAATATGATCAGCTCAGCTAATTCTTAGTTGTTAGAGAGATATTTCAAGAGTTAGTCCAAAAAGGCAGTCTCAGAACATGAGTACTTGTTTCTTAACCATTAGATACTTTAATATCAACCCTTCAATCTTGTACAAGTGGCCTAATATTTGAGCAGGATGATAATAAAAGAAGAACTTTTCAAAGACTTCAAATTAACCTCTACTCTGTTCTTCTCAAACAAAAAAAAAAATCCAAACTTTTTCTTGATTGTGAGAAATCAGAACAATTTCTTTTGTGGGTTGGGTTTGATTTCTAGAAATAGAAAATGGGTGAAGTTAGTTTATTGAGTGGTGAAGAAACTATGGAGATGATGATAGAAGAAGAAGAAGAAATACTAAAGATGGAGATGGAGATGAATAAGGATAGTTCTAGTATTAAAAGTGTGATTAGATGGGAGAAATTCTTACCTAGGATGTGTATTAGGGTTCTTTTAGTTGAAGCTGATGATTCTACTAGACACATCATCTCTGCTCTTTTAAGGAAATGTGGTTATAAAGGTTAGTTTTATAAATTTGTTCATGATTTCTTTCTTTCTCTGTTTGATCTTTTGGGAGGTTTTTTTTATTGTGTTTTTGTATTTGGGTTGGATTCAACCCCTTAATTTCAATTTGGGTTCTTTAAATTTCTCTGGATCTCTCTCTTTATCTCTCATGAAGTTGGGATTTGAGTTAGAAATGGGTATAATGATATTGAATCTTTTTAGGAAGATCCATGAATTTTGAAATAGAAATTGGTTTCCAATTTGTTTGAAGCTTATGCTTGTAAAAAGTTTATCGATTGGATGTTAATCTTCTTCTTGATGCTTTTTATAACTATTATATGTTTATTCATGAAAAAATAGGTTCTCTTGGTTAGAATGAAAATGATTAAAATGAATGTTGTGTTTCTCTGAGCAGTCACAGCTGTATCTGATGGTTCAAAGGCATGGCAAATGCTCAAGGGGAGATCCCATAATATCGATATCGTCTTGACAGAAGTGGAATTGCCATTAACATCTGGATTTTCTCTCCTTACCATGATAGCGGACAACGATAGTTGCAGAAACATTCCTGTGATAAGTATGTCATAATCAATTGATTTTGTTTTACTTCGACAAGTTCTCGTTATGAATTTGTTAACCACTCAATGGTTGAGGCAGTGGGCCGGTTACTTCCCCCATAGGCCACTGGCTGAGTCCCTTGCTTGACCACTCGAGCCTGATAACAAAAAATGTTCTAAACGGATCCCCTTTTATGGTCAATGCAGTGATGTCAACAAACGATTCGATTGGAGTGGTTTTCAAATGTATGACGAAAGGTGCTGCAGATTTTTTTATTAAGCCTGTTCGGAAGAACGAGCTTAGGAATTTGTGGCAACATGTGTGGAGAAGGCATAATAGCGTATGTTTCTTTGCTTGCTAATTCGGTTTCAAGCTATCTTTTTTGCGCTATATTTGTGTTGTTTTATGTACTTTGCACTAATGTCGATATTTTATTGCCTTATCAGTTAAATAGTGATGGATATAGTAACCAGAGTGGAAGATCTTCACAACAAAAAATTGGGGTTAGTTCGGAAAACAGTATAGCCAGTACTCCTACGGCCGATTCTGTCGAGAGCGCACAAAACAACAAGGAATGCAGCGATAAAGAGAGTGATGCATTCGTAAGTACCTGATCTTCTTTTATAAAGTTAACTAATGCTTAACCAACAAAAGAAAGAAAGTTTTGAATGCTATTCTCGTTTCGTTTAGCAAACAGTTTTTTCCAAATCCGACTCTTTAGGGTTGGGTCAGGTAAAAAATCCGATGGATAGACCCAAATTGTCATATCTTATGGTTGATGCGCATATGTAAACTAATGTTAGGAG
The DNA here is from genome assembly GCA_002897215.1 of Eschscholzia californica subsp. californica. Taxonomy (NCBI): domain Eukaryota; kingdom Viridiplantae; phylum Streptophyta; class Magnoliopsida; order Ranunculales; family Papaveraceae; genus Eschscholzia; species Eschscholzia californica. The sequence continues at coordinate 665,529 of BEHA01050309.1, read as the reverse complement.
TTTGAAGCCATTGTTTGTCTTATTGCAACCTTACACCGACTTGAAGGTTTACTTACAAAATCAATGTTCTTTGTGTGTCTTGTAGAGCTCTTGCAGGAAACCAAGAACAGAAGTTAGGGAACATGAAGAGTTCGTCAAATTTGACAATGATAGTGAATGTATGATTGTCGAAAAGGAACATGCTCAAAGGGAGGAAACTAGTACCCCTTGTGAAGCGGAACGGAACAATGATGAACAAGTCCGATTTCCAAGAGAGGCCATTGACTTGATTGGATCAATTGATGATCGTCGAAAATCGTATTGTATCGTTCGAGAAGTTGCCTGCAATGGTACAAACACTTGTCCATATACAAATGACACCACAAACAAGTTGGAACTTTCATTGAGAAGACTGGATCCTAGTGAATGTACATACACTCGGAAAACTGATGAAAAGCGACATCTGAATCGTTCAAACTTCTCCGCATTTTCACCGTGAGTATTACATTTTCGGTTTAGCATTCCAATTCTTGTTTTCGTGCTGATTCTTTGTGTGTATCTCTTATTACATTGTTATCTAGCTCCAAGTTTGTGCTTAACTCCAAGTTCCATTTGCAGGTATAATAACAGTATGGTCCAGCCCTTGGATCCCAAAGGTATCGATAACTTGAATATACATTTATCGAATAAAGAACATACGATATCGAGGATCATTCCCCAACCTATGACGGAATTTTCATGTTCTCAATTTGGAGCTTTTCCTACTCTTGTTCCTCAGTCAAGTATTGATAGTTATAATTCTGGTTATGGTCCCCCATTTCTACCAATTTCGCAGACACAACCATTCTGGAGTTCGAGTTTACTCGACCACCATAAATCCGCCCTTTCTCAAACCAAGCCCGAATCCAACAACTTTAAGCAAGTTCATGACCTCCATTACCAGAATGACACCAACCAGAGTAATGGATTTGAGAGCATTCATAGTGGAATTAATGGGAATGAGGTTACTACTCCTGCAGCATTGGGCTCTACAGAAATGGCCCTTTTAGCCAGTGATAGACTGAGAGGGATGGATTCTCTTTATTGTACTACCCAAAGAGAAATGGCTCTTAACAAGTTTAGATTGAAGCGAAAAGATAGATGTTTTGACAAAAAGGTAAGCAATTGGGATTAAAGTTGCTATCTATTCTTCTTTACCGAACTTCAAATTTACAATTCACGTTCTCTTACATTATGACTTTTGTTCTTGCAGGTTCGATATCATAGTAGGAAAAAACTTGCTGAGCAACGACCGAGAGTGAAAGGACAGTTTGTTCGTCAAAGTGCCGCTAACCTTCCACTAACCGAAACCAACTATTAGTATAATTCATCTATGTAGCTGCTGAACCGACCAAACTTCATAATTCTTGGTTTTTAAAGGTGGCCAAGAACTTCATCACCAGAGATTCAACCCTGTTCTCCTCAGTAGAAAATAACACATGAGAGAATTGATAGATGCTAGATTTGTAGATACACTTGCTTTATTTTGGTAATGAGTTCTTCGGGTGATATGTAATGTTTATAGTGTTTTAGTTACTGTAACCACACTTATACATACACACACACACGACAAGTATGAGTATAGATATATTAGTTAACATGATTCTTTTTGTTGTTGAGCTACGAAGCTCTTAATTTATTTCTATGAAAATTGACATGTTTTCGCCACATTGTTATATATGTTATAATGATGGTTCAAAGCTTTTAGTATAACTGTTTTTATGAACACTAGATAATGTTCCATTCACTTGGACCAAGTCTTTGCTAAACACACCTCTCGGAGAATAGAAGAAGAGAAAATGGAAAAATAATACATGGAAAGAGATGAAAATGGGAACTGAGAGGACTCACCTCTCATCACCACCCTCTCCCCTTTGTCACAGACCAAGGGAAGAGAGATGTGAGAGACCGACGGTGTCATGGTGAGGGGAGAGATCAGAGAGATGGAGGACGATAGTGATTGTGGTGGTTGGCGACATTAGTGTTGGTGACGGTGGTTGCTTCATTTTGGTGACGGTAGTGTCTTCATTTCCATTTTTGTTTTGTTTTGTTTTGGGAGTTACTTTCGTAGAATCCCTTTAGGATGGGTTGCCCGTACGTGGATCCAACAGTGAAAAATAAACGAGATGCCTATATTAGCGTCCACATCCTTGAGTTTTAATATTCCACGGGCGTCATGAATCATATGGTTATGAGCTGATAGCCGATTTAAGGCCCACATTCTGTAGAAGACCCAAACACCCTTTACCTTTGTTTCAATAAGCACATACGTCCAGGGTGTCTTTCGTCCAAGGAGATTTGTGATTTCGTGTGTGGGCATAAAATATTTCCCTTCACGGTTTTTTTACACGGGTACATTAAACAATTATATTTTAAGTGAGGTCCCAGGTTCGATCTCATAGAAGTGCAAATCCAGGAATATTGAACTTGGATATAAATAAAGTAATTTTCTGTAAGTTTTAGGTCATTTAATTTCGGCGGACTTTAGACCATTAATTTCCTCGAGCTTTAGGCTAGTACTAATTCGACAGTTATCGTGTGTTATCACATTGTATTGATGTATCCTTTGTAATAATGACCATTGTAGTCAATATTTGAAAAAAAAATTCATACATCGTGCATCAATTAGCTTGGATACATCAGAATACTGGAATACACTCATTATATTGAAACTACCTAAAGATGCTCCTAAACTCTAAAGACTACATAGAAACTGCTCTGGAGACTTTTAGACTAGTTTACTTTTGTCTATACCCATTAGTGAAACAACTCCAAAAATGTAAATGTTTCACCGATATCAATCCCATAACCTGAGTTTTCGAAACGCCACTGGAGCAAGATCCGGCGTGTTTTCCTCCCCTTTTGGCACACTCATGAAACTGGTCCTCATATGAAGTCCTATGAGCACCAGTTTTAACGAAATATAGAACTTGCATTGGACCTTTAACCCAATATAACAACATCTAAAATTACAAATTTTCAATTTCTTAATAATGTTAAAGAATTAGCACCTGCAGAGATAATGGCCTGGCTCCTCAAGACCATACTAAAAGTTGGAGTATAAACAATGCCCGAGCATTTCATCAAAATATTTGAAGGATTGCTTTTTGGGCCTAGAGAATTGTTTCAAGAGGCACATTAATGGTAAATTATGGAAGCTAAAAGATTTATGAATGATCTTAATTTTTTTTAAAAAAAGTACTTTAAGGAAAAAGCAAGCCATTCATGGCTCCAATTAAAAAGAGAGAAAAAATAAAGTCGGTGTTCCCCTCTCCTTTTTGATTCACTAACAACACTGAAATCGGGATTTATATATTTCTTTTTGTTCTTTCAATAAGTACTTCCTTAGCTAGGAAGTTACTTCGAATACACTCTTTTTACCAAAAAAAAATTTGAGTCATCATCATATAGTGATTAGAAAATTTATTCTGCATTAAGCATGTGTTTTGTATGCAATTTTTATGACTAATTTTAGTTTGGGTTCTCTTTATATAATTTATTACTACTTCTTTCAACTTTCAACAAATACGTCAATAGTTGGTAGCCCAAGTGGTTCCAAGGTGTTGACATAAACTCCAGAAATTCCTGGAGGTCCCAGGTTCGAATCCCAGAGAAGGTAGAATCTTTGGTCTCGTCTAGTGATTTGCACCCTCCTTTCCAATCTCACACTCTTATAGTTAACGAGTTTCGATCTAACTAGAAATAGTTAGTAATACCCAAAGATTTATTTTATGTAATTTTAGGCATGAAATTACAAAGCGAATGTAGTGTGAATGGACTTTAGGACTCCCAAGATAGTCTTTAAGAGTCTTCATATAGGCTTTGAAGTCCGAGTGTGTCGTTGTTATGCAGGTTAATGTGCTTATTAAATTCATGTCATATCTTCATATTTTATCTTTATCATGTATCACTGTGATATTTATCTTGTTGAAAAATATCAATGTCATTTAATCAATATAATGACCCTTTATAAGAAAACATCAAGTAGTATTACACTAGTTTCAGTATCTCCAATAAATAATAAAATAATTTATGTTTAAGAATTCTTTCCAAT
>BEHA01050309.1:641554-660167 GCA_002897215.1 Eschscholzia californica subsp. californica | reverse complement strand
AAAAAAAAAAAAAAAAAAAACAAATTAAGATATACTGTAAAAAGAAACTTGAGTAAAATCCAAAATAAAAATCAAAGTTCACTACAAAATATAAAAGCAAAAAGAGGAACACAAAGAATTAGAAAAGAAAAAGAAATAGAAAAGATAATCCATTGAAACATAAAATATAAAATAAAGAACCAACTTTATAAAACGGAAAATTTTACACTTGCAATCATCAAAGTAAAAGTTTAAAATCCAAGTAGTAAAATAGAGACACTTCAATTTTTTTTTTTGTCTCAAATTGAGATATCTAAAACAACTCTATTTGTAAAAAAAATGATTCATGCAACTCAATTACAACAAAATTCTTCTCTCATCAAAAAAAAAAAAAAAAAAATTACAACAAAATTCTTGTTTTGTGGACACAATTGATCCACCTCTTTTTCATTTATTATTTTTATAGTTTCAAAACTTGTTAAAAATAATCTTGACTACAAAAATGGAATCGATCGTATAACTTTTGTATAACTATTATATCAATAGAATCTCTAAACATCCGAGGTGATACTCTAAATTCTAGAATTTGAGTGTCCCATTGGAGACGATCTTAGTCGTTCATTCCATCAATAGTTAATTTTGAAGCCCTTGGCGTCTTCTCTCAATGGTAGTACGTACGTATACTTGGATCATCCAAAGGTCATTGGAGATACACGGCGGAAGTCGAAATCCATCATTAATTTACCGATTTTGTGTTAGTAAGAGTGTAAGGGTAGTTTTCATGATTCTTCGGGTGTATGAGTGTCTTTAGGATACTTCATGACAGTTATGAACATATTTCATTCTTGTGATGTGTCAAAAACCAACTAATGTATGTTGTATTAGTTGTACCCATAGAGGTTAAGCAGTAGGACGGATAACATGTTACCCGATAACAAGACATGTATTAGGCTAAAAAATACTTTAGACACATGAAGAGCCACCCAATATGTTAAAAACAAGTCTCATGACTACAAATATAAAATCTAAAACATTGTTTTGATCAATGCAAGTTGAACATTTTTTTTTTCTTTTTGAGAATTCGACTACGGTCTACGTTAGTCGTTACAAGGCATAAATGCATCATGGAGATGTAATGAGCACGATAACCCCCTAATTTAAACTGAGAATGAAAGAGGCCTAAAGCCCGACAACGAAGAGGCCTAAAGCCCGACAAATTATTACATTATCCATAGCCTAAATTACATAGGATAAATCTTGATGGCAACTGCTTCCACCGAGACTCGATCCCACGACCACATGGTCTTAAGAAGGGTGTCCAACCGTTACACCAAAGGGTGGTGGAGGCAAGTTGAACATTTTGGTGTAAGAGGAGTTGGGTGAAAGCTCTAGGCTTAAAAAAAAGAGAAAAACATAGAAAGCAAGAAAAATAGGATAACAAGGGGAAAATAATTCAGAAAAGAATCCATTAAAAAGGTATAAAAGAAACCAACTTTAAAGAAGAAGACCTAATTCTCTTTTCTTATCTTTCTCTCATTTTATTCCAACTGTGGTCAGATTCTCTTCTTCTTCTTCCTGCTTTGTCATCACCCACTTATCTTTTTCTTTCTTTCTCATCTAATCAGTACACTCTAACTTCTATATAAACCTTTAACTTCTTTCTCTCTAATGGCAGCTGAAGATAATGAACCCAAAGTAGAAGAAAATGAACCTAAAGTAGATGAAAATGAACCCAAAGTAGAAGAAAATGAACCAAAAGTGACCCTAGAGTCCTCCTCTAAGGGTGCATCATTAATGGCTTCAAAATCGAACGATATATCTCGTTTTCTTTGCTCATTTCTTGTCATCTTTATCATCTTAGCCGGTACAACGACACTTATAGTATGGTTAGTTTACCGTCCTCACAAGCCTCATTTTACTGTGGTAGGTGCGGCTGTCTATGATCTAAACACAACTTCACCACCATTTATATCAACTACTATGCAATTCACAATAGTTTCAAGAAATCCAAACAAAAGGGTATCAATATATTATGAACATCTTTCATCTTATGTATCGTATAGAAACCAAGCGATTACGCCTCCTGTGACTTTGCCCGACTTGTTTCACGATAAGAAGAGCACGGTGGCTTTGTCTCCGATATTGGGTGGCGGGGGTGCGGTGGTTCCGGTAAGTCCAGAGGTGGTGAACGGGTTGGTAAGTGATGAAGCTTATGGGGTGGTAGGGTTGAGGTTGGTTTTGTTAGGGAAGTTAAGATGGAAATTATCAGGTGGGTTTAAGAGTGGGAAGTATGGAGTGATTGTGAAGTGTGATATGTTAGTTGGGTTTAAGAAAGGGTTTTTAGGTCAAGTTCCTTTGCTTGGATCACCTGAGTGTGATGTTGATATATAGACTAGTTCTTTTTTTTCAATATATCATAAGTTTATAAAATCAACTTCCTATCTCTAAATCTTCTATTACTTTCTATATTTCTGTCCCCTTTAATTATTAGGTTTAATTTTAGTTGGTGAAAGTAAGAACTTTTCTTAATTTTGAGGTGTCTACCAAAAGCAAAGGGCAACCCTAATTATGGAAAAAACCAGCTTTTGGACAAATGAATAGAGAAATAGTAAAATATATACAAGAAACACACAAAATTAAGATTGTGACATCTTGTGTGGTGTATCATGTATGGTGTGTGATATCCGTAATATTTTACATTTCAATAACAAATCTTTTAGTCTGATAGGAGTCACCAAACTACACGTGTGAAATCAAACAAAAATATAGATCCAACATCTTTGTTAGTCAATACGACTAAATGAATGACGAAGACGGTGTAACACAATGTAAGAAAAGATGTGGTGCCTATAGATACATGGAGCCATGGAGGGAGTTATTAGATTAGGAAGTTTTTTTTTTTTTTTTTTGTTGAAATAGATTAGGAAGTTGTTGAGAAAAGTTAGTTAGGATGAGGACCGATGTGAAAACAAAGACATTTCGAGGGTGGAATGTGAAAATTATAAAAGTCCGATGTTTACAGGCGCCAAAGTGCACATGTCTAAATCTTTACTGATTAGGTCTACCATATGTCTACAAGCTTTGCCCCTTATAGCATTTATGTTAGCTTAAATGGCTTACCCTCACAATGACAAGGCTATTTAGTCTTGTCACAATTTTGTCAGATTGAAAAGACTAAAATGGCCTTGTCTTCTGAGGGGGAGTACAATTGGGACTTGGGATTATATTGGAGGGAGTCCCCCGTTCATTTTCCAATTAAGAAACACTAGAATGAGTAGTGAGTCAACCGGTCACCATAACTGAATTTTCGCCAATGCAAACTAAAAAACTTAGGAGTTCCACTTAATTAGCCCTTAGAGTGGTGAAAGTGTAAATTAAAATGAGATCTAAATGTACTCAATATAAATAAATAATGCAAGTCAACCAATTAATGGTGATTGAACTTTTCTAGGAGCAATTTAATAGTGTTGAATCAAATTTTAAGGTATAATTAATTTTGATTGAGTAAGGAGATGATTGTATTTATTTTTCATTCAAAGTTCCTAAATGAAGATACCAAGACACCTTGATAATGGAAGCCATGAATCTTGAGCCTCTTTCTAAACCAATCTTAAAGTATTATATTAACTTGTATTCTACATCTCAAGTCTCAACTAATTTATTTTCAGATTCTTATGTTTTCGAGTTGGATGAAATTTTTTTTATCTCTAAATCCTGTCTTACCACATACTCTAGCCAGAATTTAGTCGAGATAGTAGTTATGCAGACTATTACTCTTGATATATGAGAATATTTGGATCGCCAAATTTTTTATGAGCTCATCCTCACCTAAGTTTGTGTGTATAAGAATCACTTTGGATTAGTATATTGAAAAATGTTCGTTTTAAACTTATTTTGAGTGATGGGAAATTTTATAGCCCCCAAGTTTGCTATAGCTTATAGGCGGGCTCCATTCAAATTGGGAGGCGCTTATAGTATTTTCCTAATTGATTTTGCAGTGCTAAAACTGCTCCATCTTAAATTAGAGGCATCAAAAGAATATTGGTTTATAGGAAATTCTCTAGTAATCCTTCGTTTTCACTAAAGACGCCCCATCATATTTTTCCTTTCACTACAACAAATCGTGGCTTGAATCTTACAGGCGTTTCCTTTTGGTCTGTGTTTTTTTCCATGCTAGCAAGAGGCAAGAAAGTTCAACAAAAAAAAAAAAAGCAAGAGGCAAGAAGAAACATGAAATAGGAAAAAACAAAAAAAGTTTCTTTTGAGTCAAAAGGGAAGAATGAAAATGTGAATCTGCTTTAGAAAAATATGACCCCCTTTGTGACCAGCTTCCTTTATGACCCCATTTTTTTCGTAAATTCAAATATGACCCCCTTTTTTGATGTAATTGTCCTAACTACCCTTCCTTTAAATCTTTTTTCAAAATTAAAAATAAAAATAAAATTATAATTCCACCTCATTTCCTCTCCACCACACATCTCTCTCCATGTCAACTCTCTCTCTCTCCACATCACCTCTCTTTCCAACTCACCTCTCTTTCCAACTCACCTCTCTTTCCAACTCACCTCTCTTTCCAACTCACCTCTCTCTCTCTCCAACTCACTCTCTCCAACTCACCTTCATCTTCTCCGATTGAAGTCGCCGGCCGGAGATTTTTCCGGCCGGCGACTTCCCAAATTTTTTTTTTTTTTTTCTCTCATCTCTCTCTCTCTCTAAAAATCCGGCGAAGGGGGTTTCCTTTCGCCGGAAGCCGTGAACAGACCGATCTGGTCACAAAGGGGTGAGGTGGAAATAACTTTTTTTTAAATGTTTTAAATTTAGAATTAAGAAGGGTAGTTAGGACAATTACATAAAAAAAGGGGGTCATATTTGAATTTACGAAAAAAAAGGGAGCTATAAAGGAAGCTGGTCACAAAGTAGGGGGCCATATAGGAATTAACTCATTATTTTTATATATCAAACAAATGAAGAAAAAGTATAATATCTTTTCACTTGCAAGTTAGAAAAATATGGGGTCTATCTTTGAAAAAGATTAATTTTGTGTTTGGGTACAAGAGTTGAACTTCAACTAATCTTCGCTAGCTTTTCACCGCCATAGTATAGTCGAATACTTTTAAGTTTATGTCAAAATTACTAATCATGAAAGTAGACTATTTTGATACTTGGAACGATGCTGTTATGTGATACGTTAACATCTTCAACATGTGAGACGCTAGGAGTATACCTCTTTAAGTCTATTAATCTCGATCACGCATTTTTATTATTTTCCTAAATAATGTACTTTCTAGGATGCATATAGTGCGGATACTTAAATTTACTACTTAAGTACATTTTTTTCTCCACAAACCTAAATCTTAACTAGTTTATAAATTTTTTGTGGTGAACTAAGGAAGCAGTTAAGCTTGTTAATAAATTTAGAAATGAAGTCAATTAAGGTTGAAGATTTCGGCACATCAAGTTTAGAATATTGATGAATTGCAGCAAAAAATACAATAGACAATTTGATACATTTCTGGGTCACATTCTAGAAAGCTATAATTTTAGCACTAACTTAAATAGATTTTTAATGGTAAAAGAGGAAGAAAGAGGAGTTGAATGGGAAATGGGAAGGGTTATTAGGGTTTGGCCATAGACCAACTTTTTCCTGATTTAAGGTCTCCAAAGCTAAAGTTTCAAAAAGCTAAACTCCCCATATTTTTCAAACCTTCTCACTAATTCATTCATCTCCCAGACTGTAATATTCTATTGAAGATACCAAAAGGCAGGTCCCAGATCCAGCTTTATAGAAAGCAAATATGCAACTAGTTGATTGTAGACTGAGTATACCAATTTTCACCCAAAAAAACTGATCAGTATACCAATGGTGGAGGACATTCCACGTGGCATCCATCGGTTCGTTAGTTGGTATCTATCATTTCTAAAAAAAATAGTCACTCAATATGTAAAAATGTAAAAGCTCGTTGATATCAGAACGAAAGACGAGGCTTCTGTCAAAATCAAAGACGACCCTTCTCTAAGAGTGGATAGGGATGATGTACATCACTTGAATAAGACCTAAAATTAAGAATCTACAAATAAAGTTGTCAAGCTTAGCTTATTACGCGAATCTCAAGTTTAGTTGTAAGCTACAAACAAATTTTAGGTGCATTAGACACTCACTAGAAATAAAAACCCATACTCCTAACATATGGTTCGTCTAGAGAGACAGAACAATAACAATACTAAATATAAATTTATACGATTCTCTGTGAAATAAGATTGGACGAATACATATTATACATTTGAGTTTACTACACGGCTATTTCACGATAAGCATTATCTAAAAAGAAGTAGAAAAAAAACAATATAGGGACAAAGATGGAACTCACATAGCCATGAGATGAATCCCATTAGCCTCCAAAAGATGAGTTTATAGATTCTCCATGTTTTGTTTCTTTTGGCTTTTTTATGCACATCTCAAATATAAAAGTAAGCCATATTACCCCACAACCTGAAAAGATGAATAAAAGTTTACCTAAATCATTAACACATATTGAACCACTAGTACTTCTTACTACATCAATATTTATATGTTGAAAGAGATAGATAGTAATCTAGAGAGAGATAGAAAGTGATAGGAGTCATTTAAGAGCTATATATATCACTAGCTAGTTTGATTGATTAGTTCCATACTTTTTATTCAATTATTTTAAAAAGAGAGACCTATTTGATTCTGGTTTCTAATTAGATATTCACCAATCTCTATCATCATCTTAACTAAATAAATAAGAAGCTTGTGAAAATTGTTCTATTTATATTTGATCCCGGTATGAATATGCATATTGCAAATATATATCTAACACCACACCCATATGTAATCATGTTATTTTAGTGCCCTCTATTTGACACACATGTCCTATATTACAACGTCTCTCATGGAACATTCAATTTCTAAAACTTGAGTGTCACACAATATTTTTCTAGTGTTTGTTAAAAGTCCACATTCAATGGGGTGCTCTATCGGAACCCCAAACCATGTTCTAAGGTGATCTTGAAGTAATTATGACACTTAAAGATTTATACTGATATAAAACCTTTCTTTCATAATTTTTCTTTCTTATTAAATTTAAGAATGACATATATATCAAGTGAAGTTATTTTAGAGATCCACTAGAGACACAAAATTTAGAGTATCTTTATTTTGCCATCTAGGAAAGTTAATCTCAACTAAAACTTAATAAAAGATTTTTAGAATTTTTCTTGAGACACTTGTGGCCTTGTGGGAGATGCTCTTGGACTACAAAAAGTATAACTCGGTTATTATTGTACATCTGGTTTATGTAAAGAGATATTTTTGAAGGAAGTACTCCAAAAAAAATAGTGAAAATCAAGCAAAAAGTTGATTATGATTCTTTTATCACAGCGGATTCTACGACAGAAATTGGTATTTATCGAAGATTAGCCACTATAAATAGAGCTTTTATCCAATAATTGTAAATTAGAATGATGTTGTTGTTCTTTCGTAGCTTTTGCTCTATAAAAAAATATTGACTATTGATTAGTCTCTTCCAAAATTTTATTCTCGCCCAGTTTCCTTATTCTTTTACAGTGACGCAACTTAATCCAACTTCATGGCTGAATATGGTTTGAAAAGAGCACACTTCAATTTGAGCACAACGAGTTTTACAAAGGGCACCCACTACTTTTTTTTAGTTTTTTTTTTATTTAGGAGGGTTTTTCTTTAAGTGTCCGATTTTCACTTTCGCCCTCAAATTAAAGTTTAACGCCTTTTCGGACCATGTCTTGGTTAAGTACCATTTTCAATTTTTTAAATCTTTCTTCTAAACAATCTTTCTCCCTTAAACATAATACTAATACTTAAGTTAAACCAATTCACTCCACAAAGAGCTAAACTGCCGGTCCAAAGCCTTTTCTAGAAATATAATTGCTGCTTTATGCATGCATTAGTTTAGCCCTTTGCTAGTTTATTGTGTTATTAAAGTCACACCCCTGTCTTCTTTCCATATTGTTATTCGATCATAAGTTATAAGTAGTACTATCATCTACAAGGCTCCGTTTGGTATCAAATTACAAAACCGGGACTTTGTCCAGTTCCAATCCCGATTGAAGTTCTGCTGAAATATGTGAATGGACAAAATTTAGAAAGAAAAAGTGAAGTGGACGGTCACTCTACCACAAGCTAGCCAAGTAAAATTGGTATACAGTTGATTCAATAGCCAACATTGAATCCCATTTATTTTCTCAACGTACATAAACGGGTGTTGGGTTTTCACATAGACCTAATGCAAATTCAAGGCTACTCTAACTTTAAGGGGATTTATATCGTTTCTGTTTGAACCTTTTATCTTTCATCATAATAATGGTTTTGAGCTTACCCTGTTCAGCTAAGGTTTGCCTTGGGTATTCAACTTGGAGCTAAAGACAATTCTTTATAAAACATTTTGGTTACAGGCAACGCAAGCAAAAGAAGGCCGTACCCATTTGAATTAGACAATACGGTGTAATTAACGCAGTTAGTCAATAGTTAAGTCAAATTTAACTTAATCAACCCTCCACTGTCTTCTCCGACAAAAGACTGCCGGTCGGCGACCTTCAACCAATTTTTTTAGTTCAATTCGCCCACGGATGACTTTTTTACCGGAGAAGAATAGCGAGGCGACGAGAGGCAGATATAAAGGAGAGGTAGGTGATAAACACCCTAAAATGAAGGATAAGACAACTTCTTCTAACCATACTTGGTCAACTTGTTTTGATCAAGTCTTAGGTAAAAATAAATTGCCTCTAACAAGTATGGGCATTACTTATAAAACTTTCCAATTACGAAACGAACCCCCATCTTTTTGTGGGAATAACTCGATTTATGAAAAAGACTACTCTAATAACCAAGAACAAAATATCTAACTAGGTCATCTATACTCGTTCAAATTCGTTTTGTGTTAGATGATCATAACTTTAACACTTACTCTCTAACTTACCTCTTCTCTCTTTTTCCCCTTGGTCTTTTTATTGTAAATCTCCATCTATTTCTTCTTTCGGAGATAATACAATTGCATTTCCAAATTGGGAAGATAGCAATAAAAAACGACCGCACAAAAATAAGAAAGTTATATATGACTATATAGTAAAGGCATCTCAATTAGGCGTAACGCTATTTAACCCGATTGAAACTGACCAAAGACCGAATAGTGATGTGGCCAGATTAAATTGGCCAACCCATTTCTCTGTCCACATAGACTAACCAATTGGAGCCGACCACAAAAGTAAAAAAACATGGCTGTTGAATGCCATTTTTCATTATAGCTTCAATAGTCTAACAAGGCCTTTGTGCTTATGATTGAATTCTCCTGTGATAGCTCTTTGTCAAAAATTATGTTATTTGTCTCCAACCTTAGAGAAGTTATGATAGCAAGCTTGAAATGAGAGATCGCCACATGCTGGATCTGTTGGTAATCTGATATTTCTCTCTTTTGCAAAGAACACATCTATTTGGTATGGGAACTAAAATCTCCATGTGTTTCCTTCCTCAACATCTCCTCTCCCCATTTTGTCGGATGTTCTATTGTTTTGAACACCCCCATTATGGAAGATGGAGAGAAAGAAAAAGAAGACAGACAAAGAAAGAAGAAACATCACAAGAAAAAAGAAGGGCAAAACTAGGAGATCTTGATTTAGTTTATAGAGTCATTCAGGTAAAATAACGATCCAGATCGTAATCAAACTTTGAATCTTTTGTCTTTTAGTAAAGTAAAGGTGAGTCAACATGTCATAAATTAAGTAAAAATCCTTTGTGCACATGATACTCCGGAAAAATAAACATTCCTTACGAGCTAAAATAGCATGTTGGACAAACTGGAAAATTAAAATGGTGAATGGGTCACATATGGGGACCAAACAAAAATTAACCCTAAAGCTTTTTCATGGACACAAGGATGCATCAATAGTATATACCATATTTTAAGGATCTAGATAAGAAATATTCCAATATTAAACCCCCACACTTCTACTTCAATATCAATCTAACTTCCTCTCACTTCTCACTCTTCACTCCTTCTCTCTCCACTTTTTTCCCACTGCAAATGTCTCAACTTCTCATAAGATCACCAAAACACTGTGCCAAACAAGGTTTCCAAGTAAAAAACTTCATCAACAAAAAACTATTATATTCTTTCTTTACCTTTCTCACTACCATTCTCTCTATTGTTGTTGTTATTTGGATTTATTTAAGACCTACAAAACCAGAGTTCTTCCTCAGACAAGCTGATATTTATCAACTTAATTTTTCAGGTCCTCACCTTCTAGATTCTTCCATACAAATAACCCTAGTTTCCAAAAACCCTAACAACAAGGTGGGTATATTTTATGATCAACTTCAAGTTTATGCTTCATATAAAGGACAACAAATAACAGTTGATGAACCTTTACCCCCATTTTATCAAGGTCATGAAGATAGTAATATTTTGAGTGCTTCTTTAATGGGTATTGGTCTTCCTGTTGCCCCATCTTTTGGTTATGAAGTTAGTCGAGATCAAACGGTTGGTAAGTTAGTTTTGATCTTAAAAGTGAATGGACGGCTGAGATGGAAAGTTGGAACTTGGGTATCTGGTAGATATCGATTTAATGTTAATTGTGTTACTATTATGGATTTTGGTTCTAATGTTGGAACTGGTTTTCTGAGTTCTAAGCAAGGGAGTCAGTGTTCTACCACCATTTGATGAATGGAAAATGTTATTTGTTCCGTCTACACCCTACCGTCTCAATGACCGCCCATATAAGACAAAAGGGTAAAATCGTGATCTCACAGGTACAAAATGACGATTTTACTCATTATCTTATATGGGCAGTCATAGAGGCGGTAGGATGTAGGTGGTACGTGTAGCAGCTTTGTTGACAAATAATTATTGTACAATAATTAGCTTATAATTATTGAACTTGTCATAGACTTATTTTTAGTATCTCTCTAGAGGTCACTTTCTTTTTTCTCTTGTTTGGTTCTATTTGGTTAATAACTACAAAAATGATATAGAGACTCCCTAACCATACTCCCAAGTGTACTCCCCCTCACATGGGATAGTGTTTTGGTCTTTTCACTCTGACAAAAAAATGTGAAAAGACTAAAATGGCCTTCTCCATGCGAGAGGGAGTACACTTGAGAGTAGGGTTTAGGGAGTCCCCCTACCACCTTTGTAATAACTAATAGTCTGATAAAGCTAGTATAGATAGGATTATTTAGAGATAAAACCAGTATACACCTCTGTAATATTGTTTTCTATTAATGAATCAAGTCTGTTTAACTTAGATGGAGTGTAGCTAGAATAATTGTGTCAATGGGTACTTGTTTACCCGAATCGGTTTTTATTTAATTTGTGTTCGGATATTAACGGGTAGTGGTAGGTTATTGTTCCGGTTCTGGGTAGTGCGATAATATCCCATAGTTAAAAAAGTAGGATAAAATGATGAATTATCATGTTTGCTTTGCAGCTTTGGATCTTACTTTGTATATGCATGAGAAAGCAAGGAAGAGTACTAGATGAGAGATGATGATGAGATTCCAAGTAGAAAGATAAATGAAGAGAGAGAGAGAGAGAGTTAAAGAGAGGAAAATCAGTAGATAAAGAGAAAGATGAAGGAGAGAGAGAAGTCATCAATAGCTTTCTTTGCCAAGGAATCTTGAAATTTTCATTCTCACCCTCCTCCATATTTCCACTTTTAATTATTGTGGAGTTTAGTTAATGGAACTACTAGATACATACTTTATAGTCATGCACAATTTGGTCCTTTTGTGTTTCCCCTTTTCTTGATTCTCTCTTTTCTTTTCTCTTTTTTTTCGACTTATCCTGTAGAGATATATACAAGTGATTTTCATCTGATTCTCAAAGCATGATTACGGGGACCAGTATCAAGAATTTTTGTAGATCGAGAATAGTAGTTTATACAAATTACATTAGTATAAATTGATGTTTCGAATAATTTGTGCATGTAACTGGAACGATTTAAAGTATGTATTCGATCGTTTTCAAGAGAACAGATAGTAGAGTAAAGTTGGTCTTTCAACTTGAGTATTGTAGTATATATATATATATATCAATAAACCACTATATTGAAAAGAAAGTCTTGTAAATACCAAGACAAAAAAAAAACATGGTTACAAAAGATGTGAGAAAAATAGCTTACAAACACACATGCTAAGAAATTGGTACTTAGGTGGTCCTGTCACCTGTGGGAACTGCCTAAATACCATTTCTCATTGTTGGGGGGATCCACACAAAAAATAGCCCAAACAAACAATAAAAATGAGAGGTATAAAAGCATCTATAAAAGGTTTAGGTAAAATGTAAAGGCTGATAGACCTTACTTAGCAAGAGTAGTTGAATAAAGAAAAGGAAAATGTCCAGGCCACTGAACAAGTAGGCTCAGTGGGCGTGAATTTTAATTGGACGGTTGGATTCATGCCACTTTCTCTCTCTTGATGAAACAAGATGAGTGTCAATCATTGAATCTCAATTCACACCAACTTCACTGTCACGGTTTTCGGCTGCCCTATCATTGTCCTGATGGAGGCTTTGTGTTACAATTGGGTCCATTTCTGTTTAGCTCTCTCTCTCTATGCACTTCTTCATTTTTTGAAAAAATTGTTCAAGCATTAGGCCATAAATACATTTGCTGGTATTTTCCTGTGTTCCAAGTCACGTACAGCTTGATCAAAATCAAGTTGATATATACACATTCTTGGTATATTTAGTTGTTTTTGTGCTTTTAGTTGCCGAAAAAGTTTAAAATTCTTACAATACTTAGAAAAATCAAATTCATTATTTCTCCCCGTCCGAGAAACTTTAAAGTATAAAAGAAAATCAAGTCAAATATTTGTTTGAAAAATATGGTTATACTTTTAGAAAGGCTTAAAATGTCGGACATTATTGCAAAAAAGTGTCAAAGTGTTGTAGAATGATTTAGAAAACCATGGCAGCTTGAATCCCATTATCGATCTCTTCAAAGCCATGCCAGCAATGTCTTTTACTAGTTACTTAATTACACCTAAGAAATTATTGTTGAAGACAATAAGAATATTCAAAGAGAAGAAGATGAAAGAAACACTCTAATGGAGGCAAGGGTTTTCATTAGTGAAACTAGGTTTTACAAGGAACAAATATATAGTAACATAAAAGACTAAAAGGCCCTTGAAGGGCAAATTACTAAACAACCCCTAACTATAATATATATATATATATATATATATATATATATATATATATATATATATATATATTCTAACACCCTCCCTCAAACTCACGGTGCGGTGTTGAAAAGCATCGAGAGTTTGCTAGCTAAGAAACGAAAACGTGGAACCGAGTGTGACTTGGTGAACAAGTCAGCAATCTGCATAGTGGACGAGACAAACGGCAAACTGATGGTGCCTTGAGTGAAATGATGCCGAGTAAAGTGACAATCAATCTCAATGTGTTTGGTGCGTTCGTGAAAGA
This sequence comes from Eschscholzia californica subsp. californica, assembly GCA_002897215.1. Lineage (NCBI taxonomy): Eukaryota > Viridiplantae > Streptophyta > Magnoliopsida > Ranunculales > Papaveraceae > Eschscholzia > Eschscholzia californica. Next base: position 646,710 of record BEHA01050309.1, on the reverse strand, counting down.
CTGAATTATGAGCGATATGGATAGCACTTTGATTGTCACAATACATAGGAGTAGCCTCTGGAATGGAAACACCCATGTCTGCAAGTAACTCACGTAACCAAACTATCTCAGCTGTCGTAGACGCCATAGCACGATACTCAGCTTCAGTAGATGATCTAGATACAACAGTCTATTTCTTGCTCCTCCAAGAAATAAGAGAATCGCCCAAGAATACACAATAACCTGTAATAGACTTACGATCTGTGCGATCGCTCGCCCAGTCTGCATCTGAATATGCTCGCAAAGTCAAGGAAGAAGTCGATGAAAGAAGGAGACTTTGAAAGCAAGTAACTCGAAGATATCTCAGAATACGAAGAACAGCTGCCCAATGAACTGTAGTAGGTGAACCCACAAACTGGCTAACAACATGCACAGCATATGCAATATCTGGACGAGTAATAGTGAGATAAACCAAACTGCCAACAATAGTACGATATAGTGTAGGATCTGCTAAAGGAGTACCATCTGTAGAAGAATAACGAACATTAGACTCGATAGGAGAGTCGGCTGTCCGAGTATCACTGATACGAGCACGCTCAAGAATATCCGTAGTGTATTTGGACTGAGAGAGAAGGTAACCTTGCGGGGTAGAGGCTACTTCAATCCCCAAAAAGTAACGGAGAGTGCCTAGATCCTTCATTTCAAATTGGCGTGCTAGCTGCAACTTCAAAGATGCAATACCATCAATATCATCACCAGTAATAATCATGTCATCAACATACAACGACAAAAGAATGCGACCTGCAACACTATATTTGACAAAAAGAGCTGAATCATGATTGCTAGAAGCAAAGCCAAGAGATGTAACTACATGTGAGAACTTCTCAAACCAAGCTCGCGGTGCCTGTTTGAGACCATATAATGCTTTCTTAAGCTTACAAACTTCTCCAGATTTATGTGGAACACCAGGAGGAGGATTCATATAAACTTCTTCCTAAAGATCTCCATTTAAGAAAGCATTTTTAACATCCATTTGAGAGATATGCCATTGACGAACCGAAGCAACTGCAATAAGCATACGAACAGTAGTCATTTTTGCAACCGGAGCAAAAGTCTCCTCATAGTCCATCCCATACTCCTGCGAAAACCCCTTAGCAACTAGTCTTGCTTTGTACCGCTCAATAGACCCATCAGACTTTGTTTTAATTTTGTATACCCAACGAGAACCAATAGTACGTTTACCAGAGGGCAAAGGTACCAAATCCCATGTATCAGTCTTATGCAAAGCAGAGAGTTCTTCAGCCATTGCCTTTCGCCAAAGAGGATCAACAACTGCCTCCTTATAGGAAGAAGGCTCAGAGTGACAATGAATAGATGCTAAGACAGAAGTAAAAGAAGGAGAAAAGGTAGAATAAACAAAATCAGGTAACTGAGTGGACTTACGAGCACGATGAGGATAACGAGAAGGTGGATGTGCAATCTCATTAAGAGCTTGGTCAGTCGTAGGAATTGGAGGTACATCACAAGTGAGAGGAACATCAGTAACATCAGGTGCAACAGGTTCAACATCAGTAGTAGGAGTATCACAAACATCAGAAAAAGGATCAATATGGATTAGGTTAGAGGGAGTCACATCATGAGCATTTGCAGGAATAGAAAAATAAGGTATATGCTCTAAAAATACAACATGACGAGAGACATAAAATTTATGAGCAACTAGATCATAACACCGATAACCCTTCTGACCTTCACCATAACCAAAAAATACACACATGGCAGAACGAGAAGATAACTTGCTACGCTCAACATGAGGACGAAGAACAAAACAAGTACACCCAAATACTCTTAAGGACGAGTAGTCAGGAGCATGCCCTGTCAATGCTTGAAATGGAGACAAACCTGAACAATGGGAAGTTGGAATTCTGTTAATTAAATTTACTGCAGTGAGAACAGCTTCACCCCAATACTCACTAGGAACAAAGGCAGACAATAACAAAGAACGAGCAGTTTCAACGATGTGCCGATGTTTCCTTTCAGCAACACCATTTTGCTGAGGAGTATCTGTACACGAAGATTGATGAATAGTTCCATCCATAACAAGCAACTCACGAAACCTATTTGAAGTATATTCCCCACCTAAATCACATCGAAAACACTTAATGATAGAGGAATATTGTGTTGTAACTAAGGCTCGAAACTGTTGATAAATATCATAAAATTCAGAACGATGTTTCATAAGATAAACCCAACAAAAACGAGTGTAATCATCAATAAAGGAAACATAGTATTGAGAACCTCCTTTTGTGGGAACAGGAGAAGGACCCCATACATCAGAATGAACTAGATCAAAAGGTTTAACTGAAACAGACAGACTCGGAGCAAAAGGTAAAGCGGAAAATTTTGCAAGTTTGCAACCACTACAATCAGAAATATTTTTAACTTGCAAATCCCCTAATGCACCGGTAGACACTAAATATTTCAACCTAGATGCTGAAACATGACCAAGACGAGAATGCCATAAGTAAAAACTAGAAGATGAAGGACTCAAACGGAAGGATGACAAGTCAAAAGTGGAAGATGCAACATCAGGTACTTTCAGCTCCTCTACAAAATATAATGCCCCATGCCTACGGCCTGTCCCAATCAGCTTCTGGGATTGTACATCCTGTACATAACAACCAGTAGAAGAAAATAAAACTAAACATCCCGAATCACACAACTGACTAATAGAAGCAAGATTTAGAGTAAGTTTGGGAACATGGAGAACATTCTGAAGAGATAGATTAGGTGTGACAATAGAGCCAATACCACTTAATGACATTGGTGTGCCATCAGCGGTTCGGATTGGAAGATCAGATATATGCTTTAATGAAACAAAAGATGATAACTCAGGAGACATATGACGAGAAGCGCCAGAATCTAAAATCCAAACTAAAGAAGGCATACCTGACGAAGAAATAAGAGAAGACAAACCTTCAGAAGAGGACAAGGCATGAGGTTGCATGGCTAAGAATCTCTGAAACTGATCTGAGAGTGAGTCTAATGGAGTACTAGAAGGCTTAGGAGCTAATGGGCCTTGCGGAGCAGAGGTGGACATAGCATGTGGCTGCATAGCAAGAAATTTCTGAAACATTTGAAATTGATCAACCACATTATCAGTTTTGGGCACAGAGGAAGATGAACCACTAGAACCAGACGAGTCAGATGGCGGTATAACTGCTGCGGTGTTATACTGAAAAGGCTTTTGAGGTCTCTGATTATGTTGCGACTTGTTCATTAACTTGGGGCATTGAGCCTTCCAATGACCCTTTTGCTTACAGAAGTTGCATTCGTCCATAGCAACTTTTGTATGAGGTTTGTTCTGATGATTCTGATTTGGCTTCGAATGAACAACTAACACTGTTTCAGTAGGTGTTTGAATAATGTCTTTCCTTGCTTGGTACTTGAGACGTGTCTCTTCAGCCATAAGCTCATTAACAACTTTAGCAATGGAGGGAAGTGGTTTACTATGCAAAATTGTACTACGAATTGATTCAAAATCACTACGCAAAGCCATCAAAAACTGAACCAAACGACCTTCCTCCCTACGAGCAATATAAGGAGGACAAGCCTGCAACTCTTCAGATTCTGTAAGAGCTAACTGATCCCAAAGATCAGTCATTGCAGCGTGAAATTCTTGAATGCTCTTATCTCTTTGTTCCATATTTCTAATATCAGCTTTTAACTTATACTGTGCTGCAAAGTTCGACTGTTGGAACATATCGGCTAAGTAAAACCACATCTCACGACAAGTTTGAAATTTCGCCAACTGATATCCAATAGTGTTATCTACTGAGTTATTAATCCAAGTAATGATTTTCGAATTGTTTGCTTCCCAAACCCTAGATAACTCAGCAAAATTTTCTTTCGATCTATCAATTGGTTGAGCAACAGTACCATCAATGTAATCCCACAAATATTTTCCTTTCAAAAAATTTTTCATCAAAAAACTCCAATATGAGTAATTTTTACCATTCAACCTTACACTAATAGCTTGCAATGAATTATCTTTTCCACCCTCCATTTTTCAATTTAATTCAATACCAAATATAACCAAGCAAATAACACCACCAAACAAATTAGCTAAAGAAATACAAATAAGAAGAAGAAGTGTGAAATAGCAATACCAGATCCGCGACGAGAATAGCAAAAACGAAGAGAAAATCACCCTTCAAACCCGCCAATAGTTTCCAAATCCCCCAAATAAAACGCCCAACAAATTAATTCCAAACCACAATACCTTCAAAACTGAAATTAATTCCAAACCAAACCACAGTACCTTCAATACTGCCAATTAATTCCAAATCTCTAAACCAAACCACCCAACAAATTAATTCCAAACCACTACAACACCATTCAAAATGGCCAATTCAAATGTGCCAATTTAATTCCAAACCTCCAAACGAAAAGTGCCAATTTAATTCCAAACCTCCAAACCAAACCGCCCAATAGTGGAAACTGCCAATTATTTCCAAACTACCAACATCGTTCCTTTCTAAAACCAAAATCCAAAATCGCCAATAATCACCACTAACCTACCATGACCGCTTTGAAGTTGATATTACCAACCTAGATCTTCAAATCTTAAAGGCTCTAATACCATGTTGAAGACAATAAGAATATTCAAAGAGAAGAAGATGAAAGAAACACTCTAATGGAGGCAAGGGTTTTCATTAGTGAAACTAGGTTTTACAAGGAACAAATATATAGTAACATAAAAGACTAAAAGGCCCTTGAAGGGCAAATTACTAAACAACCCCTAACTATAATATATATATATATATATATCACAGTAATCATTTGGTTAAATTGATTAGTTTTCAAGATGAATTTGAAAATTCCATGTATTTTGTACAAAAAGCGAAAGAGAAAGGCATACTAGACTAATCACGTACTAAATTTTCTACTAAACTTGATTTGTACAAAAAATTTGTGAGAGTTTTCCTTTCCATTTGCAATTGCTAAGGTTTCCACCCCTAACTGGTGCCGCCATAAACACAAGGATTCGCAACGTCTTGTGAAAATTGCAATAATTTCATGGAGCAATTGCAGAATACGGTTTCTCATGAACATTCGTGACAGTTATTGCACACAATTGTGACTGTTTCTGTCCCTTATACAAGCTACTGTCCTCCAAT
>BEHA01050309.1:592555-640241 GCA_002897215.1 Eschscholzia californica subsp. californica | reverse complement strand
GATAATTTCCATGTTCAATTTACAGATCACATTCACAAATGGGACAAGTACAGTTTCCCTCGTCAATCCATTTATGTATACATCTTTTGTGAAACACATGATCGCAACGAGGCTCTCTGATCTGGTCGCCTTCCTTGAAACATTTTAAGCAGATGAAACAAGTTGGTTCATTATTGCCTTCTTCCTCATTTCCTCTTTTCTTCAAATATTCGAACTTGACCACCCAAAGCTTATCCTTGCGCAATTGACGGTAACCATCACGGGCATCCTGTTTCACAGTTGGTATTGATCTCCCTTTGATCTTTTCTGCAAATTTAAGAAGCTAATGGATATCAGTATGTATCCTTATTCCTTCATTCATATCTTCTCTCAATGTTACCGAGCTCACGCTAAATGGACCACGTGATAATGCTGCCGATGTAGCATTGCCCGTTTGCCTTATTAAGCGACATGAAAAGGTTCAGATATGAGGACTGAACTTTAACGTTTGTTGAGTGAAATGGAAAATGAAAATAAAAACATGACTGCAAGCCGCTTCTTACCTCCATATGATGTTCCCTCATCACCCCAAGGACTTGCTTCACAACGTCGAATCAACATACTCACTCTTGCTAAATAATCCAACTGATAAAAATTAAAATGCATAGACATAATAGTGAGCAAGTTCAGCAACAAAATGAAGTGTTAGAAAAAATAATATCAAATATAATAGTTTGAACGGTTATAGACTTATAGAGACAACTTGCAAGAACTTTGGAGATGAAGCGCTGATCTCGTGAAGAACGGGCCTGCAAGTACATGAGTAGGTCTCAAGACCACTCAATGGTCCACGCGGGAGGCTAGAAACTCCATTAATCCTTAACTAGTTCTAGTAGTTCTCTTCTAGTTTCCATTTTTGAGGGTTTTCCATTAGAATCGTGGTTACTATATCTAGTTGTTCACACTTTTGTATTGATACTCAGAAATATCTTCCAGTGTATCAACTATTAAGCACCTTGATCACATGATCGGAGGCCGAACCATCAAATCACTTGTTGGAATATAACTTTCTTATTCCTGGAAGGTTGATCACCCACATGGTGTTATGTAAAAAAGATGGATACAGGCATTTGAACCAATTAAGTATAGATATCGGAATAAAGCAAGTAAGAAACACGAGCGAATGTTGTTCTACTTTTTTTTAGATGAGCATGGAAGTAAATTAGACAAGTAAGAGAGTTACCAAGGTTGAGGCATTGTCGTAGGCAATTTTCTCAAACCTTGCAGCAATTTTCACAAGTTTAGGCATTGCGTCCCGGACATCGCCCAAAATTGCAATCTTTAGAACCAATGATCGAGCCCTAAACATGGAAACAATATTATGAGTAAGCATCAATTAGGGTAAGTTTGATTGTAGTACAATTGTTTAATAAAGCACTTCAAACGCATAAAAGAAATATTTCTTACATATAATTGATATATTTGTCTCTTGCGGCTTGGGCATATGCGGTTTTCCAATCATTTGCACTCATGTTGAAGAAAACTTTTCCCCTGCAAATTCTATGAAAAATATTAGAAAGGACAATCATGTTAAGTTTAAGTGTATCTTTTAAATCAAGACATATAATGTAAACATGAAAGTATGGGTTCTTGAATCACCCTCTAGCATGAACTTGAGAAGTCTGAATATCGTAACCTAAAACTTAAAATGGATCAATTACTAACCTATCTAACAAAATGAAAATAAATTTTTTGACATTATTCATCAATAGAAATGAACTTTTTCCCTTCAAACTTTTCAGAACTTGGGATTGAGAAACGACTAATAATATGAAAGCAGAACACTAATGAATCACATATTCATCAAAATATCTTTCATTACTTTTACAAAGAAAGATCTTTCCAGAAATCAAACAATAGTAATCACGAAACTACAATTAACACAGATCTAGTCTTACAATGAATCAAGAAGAAAGAACAAGGAATCATTACTTACAAAGTTCGAGAGATAGGAGGAGAGAATTGTGAGTGAGGGAGTGGGAAAATGGCATATTAGAACTAATATAACCCTGTTTTTGATTGCATTTAATGATATCGGCCGTGAGTTAATAAAGTCAAGGCAGAAGCCTTTTTTATCAAAATTACAAGGAAAGTTATAACTTCAAATTTGAAAAATGGCATTCAAAATTGTAATTATCTTAATGAAAATTTTCTCACTTAATATTTACTAATAAAGTTAAAGGCATACCGTGAATAGCCATAATCAAAACTGGGCCTCTCTGATCTTATCCTCATTCTTTAAAGATCAAAGCAAACCGAACAAACTGGGTCGTTGTCATCTTCCTTCCTCCTCAATATAGCCAAACAGTCACCGTATTTCATCACCAGAAAGCTTCTCTGCGGTTGCATCTGGATAAAGAACAAATTCTTGTAAAAGTTAATTACTTAATTTTAAAAAATTGATGAAACTCTTTGGTGTTCAATGAATTTTACATAGCTAGTGTGCTTTGACTAATGCAACCACATTATCCGATAACATGACCTGGTTGCTGCTTTAGTATCAATGTGTCAAAGAATGAAAAAACTGCTAAGGTTTACAAGGACTGACAGGTCGGGTTTGTGGAGTGAAACACATGAAAAATCCAATTACGTGCAAGTTATAGTAAACCATTTTATGCAACTTTTATTCGTTCATTAATGGAATTTCAATACGAGCTGGTAAGGTATAGATGTAAATTTTGAGCTTTTGCTTCATTAACCAGCATTTCCAGACTTTGCTCCAAACATAATCAGATTGAATAATCAGAGAGTGCATAAATGAAATATGTAACCTAAGTGATGAAAGCAAGTTGAGCAACAAAATGAAGTTCGACCGAACTATGATGTTACAACAATGCTGTTTTTTTTCTTAAAGCAAAAATAGAATATATAAGATTCAAACGTGCCAAGATGGAACCTGAGTACACGAAGGAAGGGAACCCAAATAGAAAACAAAATGAGAGAACGCAATGATACTATCAAATTGTAAAGCGTTTGCAGAAGTGAATTTAGCTTCGATGTATGAAGGTCAAACTCACTATGAAATATTTTCAAATCTGTGAATGAGATGCATTAATATGAACACACTTCAAATCGGGGAGCATTTAACTAATAGAACAAATATGACTTACTTCACGGAAATTCAAAGATATAAATTAAGATGATATATTTAGATAGACTAGTTCATAAGCTTAGTTGTTACAAATACCCAAGAAATAAAGGAAACATCAAGTTAATGACATTAAGTGACTAAATAAGTGTAGACGAGTTTGTATTGTTGAATTTCTAAAATGGAATGATTTGCTTATAAAAAGTTATTAATCATACACGGAACTCAGCTACCTTTAACAACATCCGGTACCTAGACATGACTATGAAATCCTTACTTTGAAAGTTACATACTTACATTGCATTTATCTGTATCGGTTCATCACGATTTTTGTACTACACGGGTATTCAAATTCTACATGACTCATGAAACTAAAGAGGTTAACATTGATACTCGATCAAATTTTAATAATGTCCCGGCATGCTGCATTTTGCTCGAGAGAGCGTTAAGGTCGTTTTTCGGACTCAAATCTGACTCGGGACCTAATGGGTTTGAGTTAGATTTCAGACAGTTATTATTTTCTTCGACTTTTGGGGTTTCTAATTCGTCTAAATGGTTGACTCAATTGATTTGGTTCTTATTAAACCGAACACTTCAGTCCGGTTTAAGAGCCTATTGTCTGAAATAACTTACAATGACTAAATAAGTCAGACTCAATCAAGTAACACTCAGACAGTTTTGCATTCTACCAAACCATACAAATCAAGGCCCTAGACAGCTTAAGAATGTCAAACTGTCAATGAACTAAAAAAATCTTACAATTCGTCGACAACTTGGGTATTTTGGCCAGGCCGGTTCTCCCATCATTAAAATCCTTGGTGAAGAAAATCCCATTCCTGAAATGTCAATGAAATCTTAAAAGGGAGAACAAGCAGTTTAAATTGAAGTTCCAAAATCAACAAAAGATTATGAAAACTTGTGAAGTTATTAGGTTTCCAAATAACCCATACAGTAAAACAAAAACAGAAACTTTATATTCAATAATGGCAGAAAATGTTTTGGGGATTATTAAAATTGGAAGGAATTCACCTTATTGTATTTAATCATTATCTTATAAAGTTCAAGATTTTGTAACATGCATCAAAATGAAATAAAAAGACCAAAGCAGAAAAGATTTGATCGTTTGTAATCGTACAAGATTAGTTAATTGTGATACAAACAACAAATAGAAAATGAAATTAGGGTTGGGGATTGATTGAATTAATCTCAAGAACATAAAAGAATGAGAGAGCACACAAACCCTTACAGTGTTTCTGTAGGCAAATAGCTCATGGTTATCGTTTGAGAACCCCAAGCCACAAGACTGACTCAGAAACTTGTCAGGTCTACGAACATGTCAGGTCTCACAAACTCTTTCGCTAAGGCCGGTAGCTAGGGGTGGGAAAAAGATCCGGAAGACCGCTATCCGATCCGTTCGACCGAGATAAAAAATGTCCATGGACACCCGATGGTCATAACGGTCAGTGTCCGACTGGCCCGAAAGAATTGGCGGACGGTCACGGTCAAAATTCTATGTCGAAGGACCGACCGCTAACCGACCGGTACGAGTGACCGAATAGGTTGACCGACTAAATTGTCCTCATTTTTAGAAGTTGACCGTTGAATTTTATAGTCATATGAATATATGATGATCGTTGGCTATAGTCATATAGTCCTCCAGAAGACCAAACATTAGTGCATGGCTTAATTATATCTTGTCAAATGATGATCAACTGTGTTTTTTCTTTTTTATATTTACTTTTGATTTATTGGCTAAACATCTTCATTTGTAAGTAATTTTGTTTGTGGTAATAAAAATAAAGTTCTGAATTAAGTAAATTTATTGGAAAGTCCGGACCGAGACCGTCCGGTGTCCGACTGGACCGGTAAAATAAGCGGTCTTGGACGGTCAATGGACAAAGAATTTTTTAGAGTGACCGTCCGAGTCCGCCCGAGTAAATAGGTGGTCAACAACAGTTTATGTCCGAGTCGACCGGTTCGATGAAGTTAGAGTCCGGTACCGACCGGTCCGGACCGATTCCCACCCCTACCGGTAGCCCACTTGGCAATGCATCTACTTTTGGAGTAAGGTCATTTGGGTGTTTTAAATTACTATTGTCAAATTATCCTCCAAATCATTCCGGTTTATGGAATATCGGACGGTTCAAGTTTGGGTTTACATCATGTCACTATCCAAAAGGAATATACCATTACGAGGTACTCAAGTGAGCGTCACATTTGGATGTTGTCTACTTTTTTTTTGATGAGAGGGATGTTGTCTACTTGAACGCATCAATGTCAAGACCCAACAGTTCACTTGAGTTTAATGAAATATTGAGAAGCTCAACAATCATAAATGAAGATCTTGCAAACATGTGTTTTCTTTTTATGATGTGGATCATACAACTCTCATTCATCTGTATTCTTGAATGGCTGCAGTAGCGAATTTACAAATTACTTACAATATAATCTGCCCAACCCATAGAATCACTAGAGTAATGTTTTCTGACCGTGATAATCACAATTTTGGACCAAATATTCATTTTGAGTAAATATGTTATATTCTCATAATACAAAATTATTTTTAAGGTCCCCACTTATTTTGAGAACTTTGTATTCGTCTCTGAAATAATACCAAATTTTTATAAAGCCTTTTTCTATTAATTCTTTTTTTGGTAACATACAATTAATGACAACAAATTCTGCAACTAGATTGATTGAAGATCTAAAATTCAACTATCAAGAAAATGGTGTGACAATTTTTATCCCTTATCGATCTTCACGCAATAACACCTGCAACCTTTCTACCTTCCATGGATCCCCTTCATCATCATCCATTTGTTCTCCATGACAAGAGATTAACTTAGCTCTACATAAGGGACATGTCAAGTGGAATTCATCTATCCACATATCTAAACACTCCCTATGGAAAACATGACAACAATTTGGTAACTCTCTTATTTCATGGCTCTTCTCCAAAGATTTCAGACAAACAACACAATCAAAATGAGAACAATCTTTGCCATTACCAATAGATTTTTCAAGAAAATCACCAAATACAACAATTGGAAGCTTCTTTTTCAATGGTTCTAGAAATAATTCACTTGCATGAGTTGGAAATACCGAAGAAGAATCGTCACCATCATAAACCGAATCCATTTCTCGATGTTCTTCATCATCGTAACTATATACTTGTTCGCGTACATTTGAAAGACAAAGACAATAAAGTGTTACAAAAATCATGAACTTGATACCTTCTAGCATGTGTAGTAAATAATGTAGTACAAGTTTACAAACTTCAATACTAAAACAAGATGATTTCATAATTTGAAACTTCAAAAGTTTCATGATTTTGATGAAGGTTTCAAAAGTTTGAGAGGGATAATGAAAAATAACAGAGCAGAGGTTCTAATTTGGGTTAGGTTACACACACACACACACACACATATATATAGTCTATAATGTTCATTAATTGAACCCAAAGGCCGTGATATTTACGCCCTCTCAAACATTCAAGGAGAGGATATTGTGTATCTGCTATTTTGTTGTTTTAGCATAAAAATATTTGAAGAACTTTACAACTTAATATTATACAATATGCAACAACAGACAACCAAAAATATAATATATCAATCACATACTCATTAAATCTACAAGATTAGCTTTCTTGAGATCCATATGGCCCATTCTCTTGTTTGTAGTGTTTTTTCTTTAGCTAAAACAGTGAGAGAAATCACCTACTATATGTTTTCAGGAAATCTGCATATAATTTGCTGTCATGTTAAATTATTGTTAGGCAATGAAATCTAGTACCATCATATAGTTTTTGAAATCAAACCTTTGAAACTGGTAGGTGGACAGTCATATATAATTTGCTATTTCTGCTACCTAGGGCAATCTTCAATTGCCACCTGGTTTTGTTCTTGACTTAAGGCGGGGCGAGTGTACCTAATTTCTTTTTGCTTGTTAAGCTCGAACTTACACTTATGACCTATAGCCCAGACAACAAACATTCTCTGAGATAATGTGAAACTATCATGAAAAAAAATGTAAGTTCTCAAGTATAAACTTTCTTTTGAACCTAATCTTCAACCAAGCTAAGGATCATGAATCAAGTATGTTCATTGTTCAAGGTCAAATTAAGTTTGGGTACTTTCAGAAGTAAAAGTATATAGAGAAAATGTTAAAAAATAAATAAATTAAAAATAAGAAAAATAAAATAAAAATAAAAGGATTAGTCAAACATGTTCCAAGGGTTATCTATTGTTGTCTTTGGAGGAATCCGAGGGATATGCCCATATTATGATTATCTTGAGAAAATGACAACTTAACCATAAAATATAGGCATAGAGTACACATTAATCCAAAAGGTCTCTCAAACTTAACCATAAAATATAGGGATAGAGTACTATAAGCTTGTAACCATTATAGGTATGTGATTTATGGGCTAATTGCACTGTATACCATGTCATGATGTTTCAATTCTGGCAAAGGTGTATTTGTTTTATTTCCGAGTCAGATATGAAATTTAACACCAAGTTTGAATTAACTCTATTAGATTTCAAGATGTTTGCTTTTGTTTGACTCGTGATGTCAGAATCGTTTATATGAACTAACTTTAGGTTCATTTGAGTCGGATAATTCAAATATAGAGACAAGTTAGATCCAAGCAATGAATGGGAAAAGAATACCACCTAAATCTTCGATGGAGTCCGACATGGGTATGAAGTTTTTGAATATGTGGTAGCGTACCTTTATATATTCATGGGATGAAAAGATGAAGTAGAACAACAGAGATTTTGTTCACTCACAATATCCCAATAAAAAAATTTAACGAAAAGTATGAGGTTTAGATTTTATTCCCACCCTGTAAATGACCCAAATACGTGTTGATCAAATTTATGCCCCAGCCTAACAATGAGGTCTTTCCTGTTGTAACCGAGAAAACTCTCAAATTTGGAACGTTGATGATCAAATAAATATGAAGCACAAGATGTACCAGAAACTCGCAATGATTAATAGAAACTTCATTAAGATCTAATCGTCAAAATACAAGCAACAATAATACATGGAGAAATGTGTGATGGCTCATAAACTACCAACATTGACTGGTTCAGAAAACAGAGTCATGGTGATTTGTTACAACCTAATTGTAGTTACATTAACACTCTGTAAATACCTGAGCCCAATCCTTGAACCATGCCGAAAAAACCAAGCTCCCAAATTATAATCTAAAAGCAGTCGGTAAGTTTTTCCCCATCAAAACTTCACACCTGAAACAAGACAACAAAACAGACATGGAACTTCATTGTTGTTGCCACCACTGGATCTTTAAAGAAGGCGTGTTTGTAGTTTAAAAACTCAAGATCAATTGGCAAAAGGAAGGACCAATTTAGATACTCAAGTCAGGAACACTAAACTATTGCCTAGATCAATGCGAACTGTAAGTCAGATCACTCCAGTACAAGATATGGGTAGGTAAGAGTACTCGGTATGCTACTTTGTTCACTATACAGCCTATACGGTATGCTACGGTAGATCATTTCTTCACGACATATATATATACATATTTTGTATGATGTGTATACGATATATCCTATATTCCAACATTCACCATAGAACTAAAAAATCTGAAGAGTTTAACTAGTTAATTAAAATATCTTGCAGTTAACTACTTGAGTAGTTAGTCTTGTAGATTTTTAAATTTTTTTTGGGTGAATTAAGTCTGAAAGTTACGAGATGACAAATTCTGAATATCAATTCGTTGAAGTACCCAGAAGCTGGACTGAGGATCCGGAAAGTGGTATGAAAGGGAAGTAGGGTTTTTGGTAACGGTAGTTTAGATGACTTAGTTCAATGCCCAATGCCAATTATAATGTTTTTCGTTGAAATCCCAGTTAATATGATTTAGCTACCCAAGTAGCATTACAAAAATAAGTTAATCAAATTGCGAGATTATGATATGCAATGACCCATTAGCCTAGTAAAGTCAAATCAGTTAGAGAGAGAATTGAATCCTTAACATGGAATTATACTACAAAATTAAAATGCTACTCAAATAATTCAACGCAACAAAGCCTAATTACCTCAAACTTTAAGGAGTTGCAATTTTGAAGCAAAAGCAATTGCAATCCAGTCAGGTTGAAGAGCTGACCATTGTAATTGGTTAATTTCCGAACCAGCAGAGTACGAAAGTACTGGATCGATCCCATTTGGCCCTGCAACAGTTGGCAACTCCCAAATAAGGGCCTGTGAATCGTCCCCGGCAGAGCATATATGACGACAACTTTGGGGTGCCCATGCAATCGCATTCACACTCGCTAAATGCCTGTCCAATTCCGCTACCGGCAAAGTTGGGGACCTAAATTGTAGGCAGAAGCAAAAAACAATGAACGAAGAACGAACCGAGAATAACTCTGAAGTATTTTATCTCTAAGCAAGTCTTAAGAATACCTTACTGTAGTTGGGATGTGATTCATACTCCATATCTCATACAAACCAAAAAAGAATGTGATATACATTTTGGCGCTTCTTTCTAATAGTTGTCAAATCTAAGGCATCAGGTTGTTGATACATTACCAGTAGCAGAGAAGCCAGAGACGAAGTGGTCAAGGGTTCAGGCCTAGTTGAGGCCCTTAAGCTAAGGAGGAATAACTCCTAAATATCAGCACAAAGTTTGGTACATAGATGATCCACCTGATCCAGGAGCCTTAAGTCCACCAAGGGCAGCAAGACAGGCTTTGCGACCTTGGCTTCGCTAATGACCTATTATGGTTGCATTTTTTAACAGCATTGCTAAGTTATCGTTTAGTATAATCGTAGTCTTCCGACACGCTACATCAAACCCTCTCTTATACCTATATATAGTTATGAACTACGTCGGAACTTGTCTCTCTTATACCCATAAAATTTGATTCTACTCTTAAACAGATATAAATAGCAAACCGTACTTTGTCGCTACATAATTACCTAATGTACGAAATCATATTACATTATACAAACATGGTTTATTTCTCATCGTCCTTCGATAAATTTGTATAGTAATGTGACCCTAAATTTGAAACATCAAAACTATCATAAAATGAATGAAATCATAAACTATACTAATTTGTAGCTAAGTTGTGATTGATTTACCTGATATCCAAGATGACAACTTTATTGCTATCCATCAATGTAGTTGCCATATAACGTAAATCCTGTTTGTTCCAAGCTAATCTAAGTAATGGAGTATCAGGTTGTGGACTTTCATAAATAATAGTTGAATGTTCTTTATCTCTCAAATCAAAAATTCTAACAGACCCATCAGCAGATACTGAAGCAAAAACCCCAGCTTCACCCCAAGCAATATCATAAACCTCTTTATCATGAGCAATTAATTGAGTTTCAACAATTCCTCTTTCAACATCCCAAATTGTACAAGTTGTATCCACTGAACATGTACCAATTCTTTTTGGTTCTGTTTCATTCCAATCAAATGAAGTTAATGGAGCACAAAATTCACTTGATTTACTATTATCTAGTACTAATTTCTGTTCAATTGAATTCTCTTTGATTTCCCAAATACGAAGGTAATCACCAGAAGAAGCAAGAAGATGATTTGTTGGGGATGATGAGGTTGTTGGATTAAACATTAGTTTTGTTGGTGGGTAAGGATGTTCAAAAGAGAGATTTGGGTCATTTCTGAAAGTTAGGGTTTCTTCATCAAATGAAATGATTTCAACTTTGTTATTGAATTGTTCAATAAAACTACCAACTGCAATTCGATGAGTTTTACTAGGAGATGAAGATAAAGCCATGGCGTAAATTGGGTAAGGAGAATCATAAGTAAAGAAATTATCGGATTTAAGATGGGTTTCTTGAGTTAAATTTTCCATTGAAGGATTCCAAGGAAATTATTAGGGTTTTGAATCTACTGAAAGGAAATTAGGGGTTTTTCTTATATTGATTCTAGTGAGAGAAAGTAAGGTGGTATTTTTTTTCTCTCTCATACCAGATAGTGGACATGGGCGGGTTTCTCGACTTGTTTCCCAGCTTTTTTATGGTGTTGACCGGAATGTTTGAATGGTAAGTAAGGTCAAACAAAGCAAGCAAGGTTACTTAAATGTGCTCTAATGGTCCATCTAAGTTGATCTTTTCTTCAATGGCTAATCAAAACTTAAAACTTTTCTTTGAAATATTTTGCTAAAAGGTCGTTTAAGTTGTGTATGTGTATGGGTATCCATACGTACAGTTTCATTCATGTACTTGTCTATCACTTTTTGGTGTAGTTGTTGACAGGGGCTGAAGGGCGGAACAGTAGTGGGAGTACAAGCCACGACCTCCAGCGCACAAGGCAGAGTCCTAACTACTAAGCTATTGGTCTATCTATGCTGTATCTGTACAAGTCAAAGTATAAATTCCAGTCTGAGCAGTGGCCCAGGCTTACACACAAGTCCACCTGTAGTTGTCGGACACGAGGTCACATGTTTGATTCCCTGGAAATTTTTTTTTAAAGAGTTAGTTAAGAAATTTTAGAGCATCTCCAATGCAACAGTCAACTTACAAAATTCAATTTAACACATAAGACTACTTGAGTTTTTGACAAAAAACACTCCAATGCAACACTCAACTAGAGTCTCAATACGATATGGCAACAATAAATATTGAGATACTTTTTCTTTTGAGTATCTCAACATTTATTGTTGTATCTCAATTGGTCCACATCAATATTTTATATATTAAAATAAGAACCAAAAGTAAATCTAAAGTAAATGTTGAGCTTTTTTGAGTATTGCATTGGAGATGAATTTTGAATTGAGTAACTCAATAGTGCAACCTAGGAAAGAGAAACTCAACTCATACTTGACACATTGGATTAATTGAGTTTTTGTTGATTGTTGCATTGGAGATGCTCTTAGTCCATGAAACAGACCGTCATACTTATCTCTCCAATAACTCACTAAATGGTTGTGTTATACGAGATGAACATCAAATTCATGAAAATTGGTATATTTGAAAACATGTGCAATTGACATTTTTTTTAGTTTTTTTTTTTATGAGTAACATTTTTTTTAGTTTTTTTTTTTATGAGAACATTTTTTGTAGTTGAAAGTGTATTTGACGTTAAAAAAGTGGTGTAATCCAAATAAAGGTGTCTCCTTTACTCACATACTCTTCCTCAGAATTAGGCCTGTAAACGGTAGCTTATCGGATCGGATATAGGCATATCCGTATCCGAATCCGATAAGCTATCCGAATATCCGAATCCGATTATTATCCGACGGATACTAGAAATCAATATCCGAATTCGAATCCGATAATATTAACGGATATCGGATAATATCCGATATCCGAAACTTTAACAAAATTCCAAATTTATTCTTTAATTTTTTAACCATTAGATCTAAATAATAAATCTCAACCATACATTTTATATATTATTATGATAAATTTAAATTTTTTTTATATTACTTATCGGATACGGATATTTATCAAATCGAATATGAGTGTATCCGTATCCGATAAGCAGATATTCGATAAGGAATATCCGAATCCGTATCCGAAATTTCGGATATTTTTTTGAAATTCGAATACGGATGCGGATCGGATGTCGAATATTCGGATATCCATTGACATGCTTACTCAGAATTGCATCGGGAAGGCGCCTTTAACACTTTGAAACTCCCCTTTATATTTTGGGTGGACGAAGTGGGAGGGGAAGTATTACGATTTTACCACAAGAACCCCAAAACACAAGTCTGGCCCGTCTCGCGAAAAGTTTAAATCCACAACTCAACTTCTACTTGGTTGGAAATGAATTCATTATAGTTTGCTTGTTCAAACTATAATGAAGGATGCAACTTCTCCTTTCCAAGCTCAGCCCAATAAGTGGTATGTGGGGAGTTCTAAAGGCGTCCACATAATTATAAATGAGCTTCTTTTGTTGGCGTCTTCAACAACTAAAAAATGCCGACAATTCTTCCGTTGAAAGAAATGAAGGATTAGAAAAAAAAAAAAAAAAAAGTGTGTTCCAAATTTCCTAGGAACTTATATTAATGTTTGGGTTTTTTTATACCGATTCTTCACTATTCATCTCTTGACGTTTATGAACACATCTTAGAGCATCTCCAATGCAAGACTCAAACTCTAAATTTTAGAGTGTCACATGAGATTTTTTAGAGTTTCTCTTCAAAATCCATCTCCAATGCAACACTTGACTTGGATCTCTAAAATGAGGTGGCGGTAGTTATTTTAGAGATCCTTAAGTGGACACTCTAACTTTAGAGTGTCATCTTGAGGATCTCTAAGTGCCACATAAGCAAATCAATTTATTTTATACTAAAATATAGGTTTTTAGAGTTTCTTTTGAGTGTTGCATTGGAGAAGGCTTTCTAATAGAGTATCTCTAAATAGCCAAATAGGAAAGAGACCATTTAGAAATCTATTTTTCACACTTGACACACAGGATTTTTAGAGTTTTTCTTGAGTCTTGCATTGGAGATGCTCTTAGTATCTTGGTCCTATTACTTTGAATCCCACCTAACTCTGTCTCGAACATGTGGATGTGGTAAAATTTGTCATGTAGAAAACAGATGAGTAGGGCAGTGATAGTGAGTCCATGGTCTCCAGAACACCAAATTGTCAAGTGGTCAATTTGGGTTGTTTTTTGAATAAAATTTAAGGGGGGAGCATCTAAAGGCACCTCACCGAATTATTTCGTGTACATCTGTTTGTAGGTACGCTAAGTACGGGACCAAAATTACTCCTTGCACCTCTGCTCTGGTAAGGGTGGGAATCGGTTCGGTCGGAAGGGCGGGAAAAGAACACTAATTCAACCGGTTCGGACAGAACGAACACAAGTCCTAAGTGTCCACTAGGACATCCGGACAAAACGGGCGGATATTTCATATTTTTTCCCAACAAAGTGTCCGTCCGTGTCCATTTTGATAGTCGAGCAAACCGGGTATCGATCGGTCGGACGTCGGTCACTAATGAACAAATAAAGAAATTTTTATTTGAAATTAAAACTTTTTAGTAGCTAAGTACAACTTTCTGAACTCCCATTTCACAATTCCATAAAATAAAAGAATACAAAATTAAAAGATAATCAATGAGATTTCTCAAGGATTACGATATTTATATTCTTCTTCTCACGGATTACGGTCTTTGTATTGTGAATTATAAGGTTACTGATGAGATATTGAAATTTTGGATGAGAGAAAAACTAAAGAAGTAAATAGGCAAAGACAAGATTAAGAAAAGTGATTTCTAAAGTTATACGGAGTATATTTTTACTCTTCAAATCTAACGGTTATAGCTAACTCTACATATATAAAGACTTAAAATCAATCATATAGGCGGACGGGTACAACGAGTAGGATAAAAGGATGGGTATGAACAGGTTCAGTCGGGCAGACTATACAAGTAGGGACTCGGTCAGATCACCGGGTAAGGACCTATCTCCGCGTCCGTCCGCTTAAGCTCTTTCAATCGGGCAGTTACAAACCGATTCAAATATCGGACGGTCACCGACCTTTTGGACTCGGACGGTCGTGGAAGGATTCTGGGTTTTCGGGCCAAAATTCCACCCTATGGTCGTTGTTTTAGCTCAATAGTGATCGTGGCATTCTATGGTCGTTGTTTTAGAACTACCGAGGACAAGAAGACTGTAGGGAAACAAAGTTGATTTGTAGTTTTTAGGTAAAACAAATTTATAATTCCAATTGTCATTTTGAAATGAAACAAGATCCAAATTTTATTGTTATTTGATCACCTAAGTCCCCTTGGCTTGGTTGGTAAAGATACATGGGTTAATCTTACCCCAAAGGTCAAGGGATCGATACTGGGTACGAAGGAGAAGAAGAGTAAAAGAAGATAAAGGTATTCTAAAATACCTTCTTTTTATTTCCTTCCCTTTTTCTTTTTTTGTCATTATCACTTCATTCGAGCACCTGCCTCCTACACACCCTTTAGTCATGCTATAATGCAGGTTTCTTCGACTAGTGCTTTAGCTTATTTTATTGTTACTTTTTCCTTCTTCCTTTTGCTTCTCATTTGAATGTCGCATTCTTTTTTCCTTTTCTGAATAGATTCTCCATTGCCTCTGTCACCACCTTGTCTACCAATGAACCTTGCCTTTTAAAATGAAGCATATTTATCATTTCCATGACAATTACACGTTTGACATTACTAGATGATGAGAAGATTGCACAAATAAGGTCATGGAAGTACCAATCAAGGTGAAATTTGATCCTTTTATATTATAGAGTGTATAAGATTTATTGTCACCAAACTCTCCTTGGCTGTGCTGGTAAAGATGATGAATCTTGGCTACAAGGTCAAGGGTTCGAGACTTGGTCGATGATGATGAGAGATGAAGAGATGATGAAGGTATTCTAAAATACCTTTCTTTTATTTGTTATTTTTTCATTTTTTCCTGTTTTGATAAATAACATTACAAAACTACTTACAAAATCATCTTTAGTTTGTTCAAAGGTATATATATATATATATATATATATATGCATATTTCTAGTTCTCCCCCTTGGCCTTATCGTGGGGCTTATAGCTCAATGATTGAATCTCAAAGACTGTATGTAGAGGTACTCTAAGACTGTTCCTCCACCGATATTTTAGCTAATTTCATTTAGGTTTGTAATTTGTACATCTCTGAACGTTATGTTTGAAAATGTAAAATTCTCCCCATTAAATAATGGGTGAAAAAGTTTTTGAATTTTGAGGGCATGACTTGTTAATGATAGTTAATCATAATCAATCAATCACATAGAACGAATATATTTTTCTTCAAATAACAAAATGCCATAGATCACAAAAAATATAATGGTTTTTGTTGTAAAAATGGAAATTGTTAGGTACAAGAGGATTTTTTTTTTCCTCATGATGCGACTGCACTTTAAACTAGAGCATATACCAAGAATGTGCACACCTATATTTCTGGGGAAATGCTAAAATCACAAAAGATTTTGACAAAAGAAGTTTGCCAGCTGATGTGGCGGTTGTAATTTGAAAGTTTGACTAGATCACATGCGTTGAAATAGGAATATTAAAACCATTTGAACTGCTAGGTTAGGAGTACTGTCTTATGGGTACGACCCATGGAAATTCATTCTCCTCTATTAAACACCTTAGGTTATTACCTATTTCATTCATTAAGTTTTAATGAATACTAACTTGTAATGGGAAGAGTATTGTAGTATTCGTATGACTTCTCGAAAATAACGAAGAGAAATGCTAAAATCACAAAAGATTTTGACAAAAGAAAGTTCTCAGCTGATGTGGCGGTTGTGGATTGAAACATTAACTAAATCTGAACTATTGAGAGATGAATATCACAACCGCCACATCAACTAAGAACTTTCTTTTATCAAAATCATTTTCCGATATAATAAACGATGAGATAGATTTCTTAGAATATATTCTCATCTTCAATAGATAAGATCACACATTTCAAACTTATTTTAAATAGTTGAGATTATATCTTCTAAACTCAAGGTTCAAGATTAAGCCTCACAACTTATCTTCAATGGATAAGGTTACCTCTCCAAAACTAATTTCTAAAAGTGAAGATTATATACTTGCCCGTAAGAATCTGAAAGGGATTATACTCTCGCCAAATATAAAAGATACAGAAAGACAAATTTAACGGAGGGATAGGGTCCACTAGTGAGGCTCAAATCTTCAATTGGATCAGGTGTCAGGGTGTGGTTAAGACAAAGGAAGTCAAGTTGGTGAGGCAAATTAAACTCCTCGAGACATCACTCTCACTACCAATTTACCACTTTCACCTCAGTCAACCACGGCGGCTTCTCAATAATGTAGTTACTAATTGGTCAGATATCCTGTACCTTATAGAGCAAACAAAAAACCCACATATGGGCAGCCTCACTCATTAATTAGGCCACTGTTCTCCTACACATACTAGGATTTGTTTTTGTGGGTGCAAGACCACCTTATTATATCCCAAGTATGTTTATTGTGGACATCTATAAACTTTAAATCTTATGTCTAATTGATGTATGTATATGCATCTATTCTACTTTACCGAGTAGTAAAACATGTCTTACGAAAATAATCCATTATACATGATAGAGTTGTTGTTGACAAAAAAAATTTTGTTGTTATTTAATCATAATATCTCTACCAGCAAAGTATTCTGCGACTTATAAAAATTTGTTGCAAAAAATATTATTTGTGACAAACTATTCAGTCTAAATATGTTTTCAACGACAAATATATAGTGTGTTAGTCAAGATCTGTAGTAAATTATTTTTTCAAAATTAGATTCATGGTAAAAAATGATTTGGTCATTTTTTGTCAAAAAAATACCATTCAATTATTGTGTATGGATATCTTATATTGTATTTAAAAAGCACAACTTGTTCCAACTTGACCTATAAATACCCTATCCCATCTTACCCAAACTCACACTCTTCTTACCCATTCTACTATTACTACTACTCAATAACTTCTCTCTTAACTTCCCTCTCATAAGAAACAAAGTTGCTAATTAAGCAATGGCAGGATCTAGCAAGAACTTGGTTGCAGCAATGATAATGGCAGTGGTGCTTGTAGCATTTGTGATGGATTGGCAAATGCGAGCTCCATGACAGTGTGGCAAGGGCCGGGTTGCAACCACCGTGGTGAGATTCTAAGGAACTGCGGTTGCTCGACCATTAACTTAAATGGTGGTTATCAATTCATTTACAATGGACAAAGTGCTGCATTGTATAACGAGGGTGGTTGTAGAGGAGTTGCTCACACTCGTTTGAGCTCTTCTACTTCCATGTGTAGTGGATTTGGATGGAGGAGTATGTTTATTCAGTGTAAGAAATAAGTTTAATCCCACATGGATTAATCAATGGAACCCTAAATAAATTCCATATGCATGAACTAAATAACTTTCATGCGCAGGAGTTCTTCTATCTTGGTGACAATTTAATTTTTATGTTAGAGAAATCATTAAGATAGTGATCTCTTCTTGTTGTACTCTTTGAGTTATTTTGGAAGTTATTTCCATAATGTAATCTTTGTTTAGTGAGCAATTATGAGAATAAAGATTTGTGGTGTTTGAAGTAAAGAATGAGCTATTAATGCTACACTTATGCTAACTTTACATAGTTTTTGAGTTGGGGTAGTCAGATCGAGAGCTATTATTAATACTACGTACTCTATTTTCCTCTGCACGGGCTTTTGCTAGTTTTACAAACTCCTCGGTCCCATGTGACTTGCTAGGTGTTGTTGGATCAAACTACCGTATTAAAACAGTTTATATAATAAAGTATGACTTTTCTTTAAGAACATATCCTCATCTTTAATGTCCAAGATACACATCCCAAACTTATTTCGAAAAGTTAAGATTATATTTCTCAAATTTATCTCTAAGTATTGAGATTAAGCATTCCAACTTATCTTCAATGACTAAGATTACACCTCTCGAACTTATTTTCTAAAAAAATAAGATTATATAGTTGTCCATACGGATCTGAAATGGATTATACTCTCGTCGAATATAAAAGATTTAGACAGATTATTTACTAGAAAGAGTGCATGAAAAGCCCAAAATTTTGATCCAAATAGGAAAAAACTCAGTATAAAAGTTATTGTGAAAAAAATTAATGTTTTAACATTCTTTAAACTCAGCCCTTGATAGTGAGGCACAAGCTTGTCTGCTAGGGTGTGAAGTGTGAACTCGCGGCCTCCTTAGGGTTTAGTAGGATATATATAGAGGGCGACTCATCTACGCTTATCTCATCTCTTGTGGACGGTGATGATTGCATCCCTGGAGAGTAAGATCGACGGTGTTGGATATTGGGGCTTACCTGACACGATTGAAGAGGCACGTGTCAGGGCTATACCGAGAGAAGAGAACCAGCTGGCGCACAACTTAGCAAAATCGTTCATGCCCCCTGATGTTTTGATGTATAGACCATTTCGTTCCTACTTTTGTTTTGGAGTTTGCAGTTTGGTCCTTTTAACTTCATTTCTTGTAACCCATGAGCCGTTTTGGCATTTTAATGAAGTTTTATTTAAAAAAAAACATTCTTTTAACTGTTGACGACATATATATTATCTTGTTAACAACATAGTCTTATTTTTCTCATAATTCCTTTTTACTTTCTATGTTGACAACAAATATTACATATGTCATTATAAAATGTTAGCAACATATATAATTGTGTTATTACAAACAGTTAGATAACATATATAATAACATTCTTACTTGTTATAAATTGTTGACACAGAGTCGTGATTGACAATTTGAGGGTCCTCGATGATATTTGGTTTTGGGTCTTTTGTACAATAAAATGAATTACGAGCAAAATGATAAAAAAAAGTTCTTTATAGAATGTGTAGTGTAGAGTCTAAGTGATTTTTTGAATATGGTATCGTTTGCGTCTTAGCTAAGATTTGTAGTAAGTTATTTTTCAAATTAGATTCATGGTGAAAAATGATGTGGTAACTTTTTGTCCACAAAATGCCATACAATTATGGGTTTTTTCAGCTTACTCCCTCAAAACTAATTAGTAATTGAGTTTCCCCCTTCAGTAATTAGTAATTGAGCTTACACTCTTGAGTTTAGAATTTTTTATAAAATTACTAAGAACATGTTTGGCATGGGATAATAAAATCGTAAATTACAACCAAAATCAATTTTGCTAATCATATTACCGATCAAATTAAACAATGATGTAAGGTGGAATAGTCACGATGAATCATATTGAAGAATAATTGCTCTTGGTAGTCACATTTATTTCACGTACGTCAAAACACAACCTTTATATCTTTACAAAAACTAGTAAATCTAAGGGGTAAACTCAATTGCCCATTATTGAAAGGGGGTAAACTCAATTACCAATTAGTGACAAGGGCTAATCTCAAAAAACCCTTCAATTATTGAGTATTGATATATTATATTTATATTATATTTAAAAGCACAACTTGTTCCAGCTTGACCTATAAATACCTTATCCCATCTTACCCGAACTCACATACTTCTTTCCCATACTACTACTACTCCGTAACATCTCTCTTAATTTCCCTCTCATAAGCAAGAAAGTTGCTAAATTAAGCAATGGCAGGGTGTGAGATTTCGTAATGAGAGATAATAGTTTGAGTGATTTTCATTAAATCAATTAAGAGAATACAATCAGTTTATATACTGTTTAGTGAGAGAGAGAGAAAGAGTTAGTTAATCCTAACAACCTTGACTTACGAAAAGACTAATCTACCCTTAGTATATAGGCACCTCTTCTCCTCTTCTCTTCTTTATTTAACCACTCATTATTCTTACACTCTAAGAACATCATCTCCTCTAATACTCCCCCTCAATCTGAGCAAGAGACAAGATGCATCAGATTGGATAAGAGCCGAGAGAAGAGAGGATTGGAGAGACCCTTGGTGAATACATCTGCTAGCTGCTCAGAAGTAGAAACAAAAGAGATTGAGAGAATCCCTGATGACACCAACTCTCGAACAAAATGATAGTCAATCTCAACATGTTTGGTGCGAGAGTGAAAAACAGGATTCATAGCCAAGTGATGAGCTCCCAAATTGTCACAATGTAGCTCAAAAGGATGAACAATAGGAAAACCCAACTCCTCCATAATATAAGAAATCCATAACAGCTCAGAGGTAGCATTAGCCATGGCCTTATACTCTGCTTCTGTGCTGGACCTAGCAACAGTAGGTTGCTTCTTGGAAGACCAAGCAACCAATGTGGAACCAAGGAATACTCCATAACCAGTTGTCGATCTCCTGGAATCAGGATACCCTGCCCAATCAGAATCACTAAAAGCATGAAGAGAAGTGAGATCTCCTGGAACAATTGAAATGCCTGAGCCAAGAGTTCCCTTAAGATATCTAAGAATCCTTTTGACTAGCTGAAAATGGGAGGTTCTTGGTGCAGACATAAACTGAGCAGCATAGTTGACCCCAAAAGCAATGTCAGGCCTGGTCATTGTTAAGTATTGAAGACCACCAACTATACTTCTATAAGGAAGAGGATCAGGAAGCAATTCACCATCAGTAGCTGAGAGCCTCTTTCCAAAAGGAACAGGAGTAGATAAAGGTTTACTCTCAAGTAGACCAGCCTTTTGAAGTAGCTCAAGAGTATACTTGGTCTGTGTCAAGAGCAAAGAATTGGCTGAAGAAGATTGAACTTCAATGCCCAAAAAATAATGCAAAGATCCAAGATCCTTCATAGCAAACTCCAATTGAAGCTTCGGTATCAATACTTGAAGAAGAGCAGAAGAAGACCCTGTTAATATAATATCATCTACATAGAGTAACAACACCATTGAGTCTGTTCCAACAGTATACACAAACATTGAATGATCAGTGGAGCTTTTCTGGAAACCATAATCCAAGAGGAAACCAGCAAATCTCTGAAACCAGGCTCTTGGTGCCTGTTTCAGACCATATAGACTCTTATGAAGCAAACACACTGAATCTTTATGAGATGGATCAATAAACCCAGGTGGTTGTCTCATATAAACCACTTCATCAAGATGACCATGAAGGAAGGCATTAGATACATCTAACTGCCTTATCTCCCAAGCATTAGACACAGCCACAGTAAGCACAGCTCTAATGGTAGTGGATTTAACCACTGGGCTAAAAGTTTCATTATAATCAACCCCATCAATTTGATTAAACCCTTTAGCCACTAACCTAGCTTTATACCTCTCAATGCTGCCATCAAGAGTGTAATTTTGTTTTAAAAACCCACTTACACCCTAAAACATTCATAGAAGGAGAGAAAGGAACAAGAGACCAAGTCTGATTTTGGTGAAGAGCATCAATTTCATCTTTCATAGCTTGGCACCATTCTTTAGACTTGGAAGCTTGAGTATAAGAAGTTGGATCAGGAGAATGATCCAAAAGAGTAATATAGGCCTCTGGAATAGGATGACAAATAGTATAATGTGTAACAAAGTCAGATAGCTGCTTGGGCCTATGAACACCTGCTCTAGCTCTAGTGACCATAGGATGGATAGGTTGCACAATAGGCTCTGCAGAAGAAATGGGAGAACCACCACTTGAGATGCTATTTTGGTGAACAGTAGGTGATAGTGAATCAGACAAAGAAGGATTTGGAGGTAAAGTAGTTGAGGATAAGATAGGAGACACTACTGAAATAGATGGTATAGGAAGCACCACTTGAGTTGAATCATTCTCAAGAGAAGATATAGGCTGAGTATCCAAGAAAGGATATGACTCTTCATCAAACACTACATGTCTTGAGATATGAAGCTTCCCTGTGCTCAAATCCAAGCACTTATATCCCTTATGCAGAGAACTTACACCAAGAAACACACATCTTGTAGATTTTGGACTCAACTTATCATCTCTAGTGGCTCCCAAGTGTGGATAACATGCTGTGCCAAATACTTTAAGTGTGAAATAATCAGGGACCTTTCCATCAAATAAAACTTCATAAGGAGACTTCCCATCAAGAAGCTTGGTAGGTAACCTATTCAATATGTAAGTAGCATACTCAAAAGCATCAAACCAGAATGTCTTAGGCACAGAAGCCTGAAAGCACATGGTGTTTCCCATTTCTGTAACTTGTCTATTCTTCCTCTCAGCTCTTCCATTTTGCTGAGGGGTATAAGGACAAGAAACTCTTAGAAATATACCATTGTCATCCAAATATTTCTTAAAATCCCCTTTAGTCAACTCAGGAGCACCATCACATTGAAAAAACTTCACCTTAGTAGATAAGAGATTCTCATAAGCAGCCTTTGTTGGCAATTTGAACCATTGCCTTGGTTCAACCATTGCCTTGGTTGAATTAAAATTAAAAGAGACACATCCCTAGGATCATGTCTTTCCATATAGATGTCTCTCCATATAGTCACAATCATCTCTATATATACATAATCAGATTTCATTTTAGATATAGAAAAAATCAATTAGTTTTCTAAGTTTAGAGTTTGCATTAGAAGTCTAAGAAGTTAAGAGAGTTCTCTACTTATTTGGTTCGAAGTTTCTTGAAGAACGAAGTGCTGCGCTTCAAGAAGGTAAGACTGTTTCATCCTGGGAGACGATTCGTATATACAACCCGGCTTAGCACCATTGCGGGACGAATAACGTCTTAAGGAGAGAGTATCAAATACTCGACTCAGTCATAAAACTATTACTTGTTATTCTACTTACTTGATTATATAATTTATCGAGCGGAATCGTTATCGAATTGTGTATTCGAGAAGGACAATTAAACTAATTAGTCCAACAGCCTTGAATTTCTTGAAGCAACTAAGACTATCACTTCTGAGTTTCATAGGATAGATACATAAGAATCTACTATAATCATCCAAGAACAAAATATAGTATCTAATACCAGAAGAAGTAGCAAGAGGGGCTGGACCCCAAATGTCACAATGAACAAGATGAAGAGGAGTAGGTGTTATACTAGATGAGAGTTCAAATGGAAGACATTTACTCTTACCAATAAGACAAGAGTGACAAGAAGATGGCAACTCTTCATCTGTCATATGAATCAAGTCACTTTTATGAAGAGAGTCAAGTACTCCTTTAGCAGTATGACCTAATCTCCTATGCCAGAGGGTAGGTGAGGCAGTAAGGTTAGCAGACAAAGCTTCTAAATGTGTACCAGAGAGATTATCAAATTCTATAGGGTATAGGTCATTGACCATTGGTCCTTGTGTGATGATAAGTTGGGAAAATAAGTCTTTAACACTATATCCCCAAGGATAGAACTCAACTGAGCAATTGTTATCTTTAGTAAACTTAGAAATGGATAGCAAATTCTTTCTAAGATTAGGCACAAGTAGAATATTGTTTAGATCAAAATGATGTGAAGAATGCATAACTTCAGAATAAACTGTTTTCTTAATAGGAACAGTCTTGCCATCTCCAACTATGACAGATTCAACACCATTATAAGGTTTAGAGATAGAAATTACCTTCTCATCATGAGTCATATGACTAGATGCTCCAGTGTCTGCTATCCAAGAGGATGACACTTTGTTTGATATAGGAAGAACACCATCTTCAATAAAAGCAACATTACATTCCTCATGAAGAGAAGAATTATCCTCTAGAACTTGTTTTCCTTTGTCTGAACTATCAATATGAAGGCCAGCAAAGTTTTGAGGAGAATCTGTCTCTCTAGCATTTGTATAACGAGAAGGAGCATATCTAAATCGACATTTACTAGCTTTGTGACCCCGTTTGTGACATATACCACAAGGAATTGATGAAAAATCAAAGTTCTCAGCCTTTTGGTTATATGTTTGTTGATTATTTTGTGAATTTTGATTTGTACCTGATTGGTTTGATCTTGTTGTTTGATAATCTCTCTGTTTTGATTGATTTTGAGTAGTATGTTGTTGATCTGAAGCAGATCGATTGTTTTGGCTATATCTTTGTTGATTATTTTGCCTTGTATTCTGGTTATACCTTTGATTTTTGGATGATTCTCGTTTGACATAATAAGCTTGATCATCTACCTTTTCATGAGATGATAACCACTGTTCGTGATGAAGAAGTCGAGATCTAAGTTCAGGAAGAGTAATTCGAGACACTCGATTATCTATAGTTACCACAAATGAATCAAATTCTCTGCCTAAACCACCAAGTATGATACGAATCATCTCTTTATCTGAAATTTTATCATTCACAGCTGCTAATGCATCAGAAAGAGTTTTAATCTTCCTCAAATACTCGTTCACAGTTGCTGATCCTTTCCTTTGATTTTGAATTTCTCTTCTAAGTAGATCTTGTTTTGCCTCAAATTCTTCAGCATAGATCATATCTAAATACTTCCAGATCTCATGAGAAGTTTTCAATCCTAATACATCAGATGAAATTGACCTAGAAAATGTAGCTTTCAGACATGATTTAACGAAATTGTCTTGTTTTCGCCAGATCTGATAGTTTGGATTCACTATTTCTCTTCCTTCTTCCATAATCAGCATCGATGGAGCTGTGATAGATCCATCTACATATCCTATTAGATCATTACTGATCAGAATCGTCTCAAATTGATCTCTCCAGAGTAAGAAATTAGTTTCATCAAGTTTTTCAGATATGAAATTTGTTATATTCAAAGTTTGATGATGATTTTGAGACAGTGATGGAGAAGAAGCAGTGTTTGAGCTTGAATCCTCCATTAACGAAAATTGAAAAACCCTAGAGCTCTGATACCATGTGAGATTTCGTAATGAGAGATAATAGTTTGAGTGATTTTCATTAAACCAATTAAGAGAATACAATCAGTTTATATACTGTTTAGTGAGAGAGAGAAAAAGAGTTAGTTAATCCTAACAACCTTGACTTACGAAAAGACTAATCTACCCTTAGTATATAGGCACCTCTTCTCCTCTTCTCTTCTTTATTTAACCACTCATTATTCTTACACTCTAAGAACATCATCTCCTCTAATACAGGGTCTAGCAAGAACTTGGTTGCAGCAATGATAATGGCAGTGGTGCTTGTAGCATTTGTGATGGAGTTGGCAAGTGCGAGCTCCTTGACAGTGTGGCAAGGGCCGGGTTGCAACCAGCGTGGTGAGATTCTAAGGGCCTGCGGTTGCTCGACCATTAACCTAAATGGTGGTTATCAATTCATTTACAATGGACAAAGTGCTGCATTGTATAACGAGGGTGGTTGTAGAGGAGTTGCTCACACTCGTTTGAGCTCTTCTACTTCCATGTGTAGTGGATTTGGATGGAGGAGTATGTTTATTCAGTGTAAGAAATAAGTATAATCCCACATGGATTAATCATTGGAACCCTAAATGAATTCCATATGCATGAACTAAATAACTTTCATGGACATGTTTATATGTGTGGACGGGAGTTCTTCTATCTTGGTGACAATTTAATTTTTATGTTAGAGAAATCATTAAGATTGTGATCTCTTCTTGTTGTACTCTTTGAGTTATTTTGGAAGTTATTTCCATAATGTAATCCTTGTTTAGTGAGCAATTATGAGAATAAATATTTGTGGTGTTTGAAGTAAAGAATGAGCTATTAATGCTACACTTATGCTAACTTTACATAGTTTTTGCACTCTTAACAATCTCATTAGTAAGAATTGGTCTAGCTTAAACAGCCACAAGAAGGTGTCCTCACTAAAGAGAGACAAAGAGGTTTCTTTTTTTTGAAGAGGCAAAGAGGGGGTTTGTTTCTCTAAAGTTTTCCCCAAATAGAATATTTTTTTATCTGGTAATTACACGTAGGTTGGAGATTTATAATATTGGAATTAAATAAGAGCATTTCCAATACAAAACTCAAAAAAAACTCTAAAAATTCTGAGTGTCAAGTGTGAAAAGTGAATCTTTGAATGATTTCTTTCTTGCATGTCTATTTAGAGGAGAGCAGTGTCTGAAAATTTACTGAATATATGAGTTCATACACAATAATTTATTAACCGATAATTTTTTCTAGATCATCTATTACAAATAATAACGTGTTACAAATATAATTTTATTTAAGCTTTTCATTCTTAAAATAAATTATCCTAATGCTAGGTGGAATTTGGGAGATTGAGTTAAAATAATACCTAGAGTAATCAATATTCTCTTTAATGAATGCAACGACATCCTTCAACTTTTTTTTTTTTTTGTTGAACATCCTTCAACTTTCTCCATTTCTCGATCTTGATCACTGAGTTTAAGAATTGATATGATTTTAAAAACTACGTAGTTTGAACGTTTTCATTTTCAAGAAGTTTAGCCTAAGCCCCAAATTTAAATAGTTTTTTTTAGTTAAAAAGACAAGTTATCTTTTTTTTGATAAAAACCCAAATATTTGTGTTTTGTTTGGTTAGAATCCCGATATTTTTTACAAAAGTGTCATAAAGTTGTTGTAAGGTGTTACAAGACACTTTAAAGTTGTTGCAAAGCAGTTGTAAACTTGTCGCAAGGCGTCGCAAAACTGTCGCATGACACTGCAATACTATCACAAAGACGTGTTGGAAATTAAAAAAATAATCTGGGAGCTGAATACTAAAAAAAACATTGACTGGTCTTTATTAACTAAAATCTAAATTTTTGAGAAGTTTTGACTAAATTTCCCTCTCTTTCTAGTCAGCCTTGTTTGGTTTGAAATCTTTGTTTCGCCCCTATTATATACAAGCTTGAATATAGATATTACAAAATTTCTAATAAATTTTGTTATGAGTTTTAATTGCTCAAATATGGAAACCATATTGATTCAAACTCTAATCATTACTGTTCATCCGTTTATTTTTGTCCATCCCCTATCCCTCCGTTGATGTGGTGATATATCACTGGAGTGTATTTTCTCACCGTTCTCTCTGCAATTGTTCCACACTCAAGTGATATGTTATCAAATCGGCAGAGGATTGGAGGAGGGACCAAAATAGAGAGATAAATAAAATTTTTCTTTTTTATCTTCTAGCCATTTTTTCAACTACAATGATAGAGTGACTTAGAAATTGGTACTTAAAGGGTGACATATTTCCTCATTTAGAAATAAAAGCGGTCCCCACCGTAGTCAAACTTTGAAAAAACCTTGTCTTTTAGTGATTCCACATCAGCTGGGCATTAAAATGCCCAAAAAATTTGGGCTCTCTAGCATCTCCCTTTTTTCAATTTATTTAATTTTAATTACTATATTTACTTTCATAATGGATAAGAGAGAGAGAGAGGGACCTTCGTGGGACAAAACCAATGACAGATACTCCCCATAAATGGACACTATGATATTTTTCCATGAATTATTGTTGAGGCCCAGGGTGGAGCGAAAGCTTCTTCAACTTGGGCTTCAACTTGGCTTTTGTGGTGGTAGGGCGACAAAGGCACCTTTGAATTCTTAATAATAAGTCAATATTAATAATTACGGTTAAAAACACCAAAAGAAATTTTTGATATTCTCGTTTATACCCTTTTGGGTTTTTCCTTCTCACTTAATCTCGTGGTTTTCGTGGAATCTTAGAGGGTGAAAAAATCTCACGACAGTTCGTCCATTGATGCACATATTTTTCTAGGGTTTCTTCCTCTTTTATTTTTTGTGTTGATGATGATGATGTATCTGATGTTTATGTTCTCCATTTTCTTCTTCCCGACTCCCAACAATTAAGAGATTCTAAAGATTAAAAGAGGTTCGTATTGTCCATCTTCTTCCTCTAGATCTCGGCGCTCAAGAGAGGTTTGTGTTCTTCAATCGATGAATCTGATGTTCGTATTCTTCAAATCTTCTTCCTGACTTCATATGATAAATCAGATGTTGATGATGACAAACTCTATAAAAACCGAAACTCTTATTTAATGATAACGGTGAATCTGATGCAGATGTTGATGTTAACGATGATATTCAACAACATCTGAAATCCTAATATATCTGATGATTATGAAGAAGAATTTTTTCAAATTTAAAGAATAAACTTCATTATTTTTTCAAAATCTGCAAATCTAGTTTGCAAAATCTTCATATCGAGTTTGCAAAATCTTCATATCGAGTTTGCAAAATCTGCAAATAGAGTTTGCAAGATAAGCGACCCTAGATTACATTCTGCAAAGCTTGCAAATCAAGTCTGCAATTTGCATATTACAACCGCAATTCGCAATCTACACGTTGCAACCGCAGTTTGCAAATCCAGCTTGCAACAACTGCAAATTCTGTTTGCAGAAAAAACGAAAAAAATATCATTTTCACTGAGTGTTGTCTGAAAAAACGTATTAGAAGTAGATCTTGCCAGAAAGCTAATGATATATATTTACTAAATATAGGAATTTCATAGATCCCTACATCTGAAGAAAAAGTTATACAGATTTAAAGTTTAAAGAAAAAAAGATTAGTGAGACAATGGCAAAAAGGTATTTTTAGTCTTCGTATGTTTTTTGACATGAATAATAATTGTGAAATATTTTGCGCTTTTTACTTATTTTCAATATTATTTTGACATATTTAGTTAAAACCTATAACTAAATTTTAGGACATAATAAAATAATACGTTCAAATATGTTTTTTTTCGCCCCCATATTGTGTCTAGCTAACCAAACTAGCCCATTTATTTGCATTTTCATATGTTCATTTCCAATTTGCCCACCCATCATAGATTATTTCTCAGTCATAATTGTCAAGTGATCTAGAGTAGGGGTGAGCAACGGTCGGTTTTTTTCGGGTTTGACTCGAGCTGAAGCCGAACCAATAAGTGGCGGTTTGATTAAATCATCGGCCGAAGTCAAGCCGATCATTCGGTCGGCCGACATGGTTCGACTCGGTTTGATTCGGTTCGGTTGAGTTCGGTTGATCGGTTTAACCGAGCACAATTTAGAGAAAATGGTAAACTAATGTTATTCATATCTTTGCATATATCAAAAATATAAATTAAAAACCTATCGTACTTTTCCACCATTACATATACCGAAAATTAAAGTTAAAATTTCATCGTACTTTTGCACCATTACAAACAAAAATGAAGTAGAATGGCGGATGCAAAATCCAAAATATTAAGTTACTAACTAAGAATAGGTAGTGGTACATAAAAAATGAGTGAAAACTTACCTCTAAAACTTTTCAATCAAGTTGAATAGGTTGTGGTTGATAAAGACAACAACAACTAAGAAGGAAGACAAACAGTAGTATGGAAGAGTTGATTAGCTAGAGTATTATATATTTTTTTCCTTTGTTGTTTAACACTTTCTAACTTTACAAAATTATTATTTCATTTTTCTTTAGGGTTCGGTCGGTTCGATTTGGGCGGTTTCTAGAAACTCAAGTCGAAGTCAAACCAGACCGATTTAAGTTTGATCGATTTTTCGACCGAACCGAGTCGAACGGTGATCGTTTCGGCCCAAAAAAGTTATCGGTGCGGTTCGATTTGATTTGGTTCGGACAATTAGTTCGGTTTTTGCTCACTCCCTAATCTAGAGAGTAAAAAGGTAGAGAGAGCTAACCACATACTTCTCCAAACAAAGATGAATGGACTGAGTGGCTTTATTTGGGGAACCAATTATTTATAAAAGATAACATTTACATGGTTCTTCCATGAAATATCACTCCATAAAGTTATTTTACATAGTATTAAAACCCACTAAATCAAGTGGTTTCACGTAACAAAAACAACTCGATCAAACAGTTTTTGTTGAAAATAATTGAATCATTACGAAGACCATTCGATCGAGTGGTTGCACAACAAAACCACTTGATGGTGTGGTTTCTCCCCTTGGAAAACCACTAGCTCAAGTGGGTTCTAAATACCATAACCCACTTAGGCAAGTGCCAAGTGGCATCAGAAAACAAATCACTCATCACAGGATTTTCCTTTAATTAACTATTTTTGGAGTGGGTTCCCCTAGAAAACCACTGGAATGGTTTTGCAAAATTTGTGAAAAAACAGGAGAGAAGAGGGAGAGAGACTTAAGGGGGATTCTGAAAACTTGTCAAGATTTTAAGGTTATCTTAGTGAGTGGTCACAATGTAAGGGCCAAAATTGAACTAACCCAAGAAATATTGGTTAAATTTTTTCCCTACTATGCATGAGAAACTAAATATCCTTTTTAATCATATACTTTTCTTTTTCTTTTATTATTAAATTATTCTAAAAGGAAAAATGGGTAAAAGTCCCTATAAATTTTTTGTTTGGTGGAAAAATGATCACCTAATTTTTTAATCTTTGTCTCCCAGTGTATTTTCGTCAGGAGCGGCCCGGACCCAAAACAATCAAAGCGGTCGCTTGGGCCCCGACATAGTCAAGGCCCTTATATATCGAATGATGTATGATATTTTTGAAATAATAATTACGTTTTAAAGGGATATTTGGTATGAATTAAGTTATAGCTCACTGGTTCAAGAGTTTATACTTTGTACAAGAGCTCATGAGATCGACTCCACCTCAAGGCAACTTTAAAATTTTAATTATTTTTTCTACTAAACACTATATAGGGTCCCATATTTTAGTTTCGCTTGGAGCCTCCCACATGTTAGGGCCGGTCCTGATTTTCGTAACTTGCGACAACTTGCAACATGTTTGTGACAAGCTTGCAGCAGTTTTGCAACAACTTTGCAATGACTTGCGGCAACTGTTCAATCGCTTGCAGTAGCTTTGCAACAGTTTGCAGAAAAGTTACGAACGATATTGAGTTTTTAATAAAAGAAAATATATATTTTGAGGTTTTAACCAAAAAAAAGTACAAATTTCGATTTTTTAACAAAGTAAAATATAACTCGTCTTTTTAACTTAATTTTTTTTAAAAATTAGGTCTTCATTTTCTTGTTTTATTTTATTTTTATAAAATTTAGAGACATCCAAGTGAAAAGTTTCTATACAAATAAGTTGATACCAAACACCCCTAAATTTAGAAGGAAGTCACTATACATACTAATGTCATACTGTACATCCGCCTACATGATTGAACATATTGGTATCCTTTCTGAGTCTAGGTAGGCCCCTATGACTTTGACTCCGCCATTTTCTCTGAAAAATAGATTCAACAAAGAAAAGGAAGGCACTCGTTCCATCACAAGTAAGAGGGCCTTAACTCCACACACTTCTAAAGAAACAAAAAACGCGAGCGATATACAAAATAACCTCGCCGTTAAGTGCATGAGTCATCAATATATCATTATTGTGATATTATCCTATCCGCTTAATTATACATTACACTATGTAGAATAGCAAAGAAACTTGCTCCAATTTTACCTATAAATACCCCACTCCATCTTACCCAAACTCACACACTTCCTTTCTTTCTTCCTTTTTGTTTCATAAGCAATACTCAAAGTTGCTAAGCAATGGCAGGAGCTAACAAGAACTTTGTTGCAGTAGTTATCATGGCAGTAGTGCTGGTGGCATTTGTGATGGAGTTGGCAAATGCAAGCTCCTTGACTGTGTGGCAAGGGCCGGGTTGCAACCAACGTGGTGAGATTCTAAGGGCCTGCGGTTGCTCGGCCATTAACCTAAATGGTGGTTATCAATTCATTTACAATGGACAAAGTGCTGCCTTCTACAACCAGGGTGGTTGTAGCGGAGTTGCTCACACTCGTTTGAGCTCTTCTGCTTCCATGTGTAGTGGATTTGGATGGAAGAGTATGTTTATTCAGTGTAAGAAATAAGAATACATAAAGAACCCTCACTCGATCCAACCCTAAATAAATAAATAAATTCCAACCGCATGGATATGGAATCGCGTAATAATATGTTTTATGCATGTAATTTACATGTTAAGTTTGGTCCTTGGAGTTCTACTTGGTGACTATTTAATTTTCATGCATGTTAGAGAAATCACTAAGAAGTGCTCTCTTATTGTTGTACTCTTTATGTTATCTTTAGTAATGAAATCTCTTTGCTTTGTTTATTAAGAAAAAATGAACTAGTTATGAGTTCCTTCCCAACAACAATATTTGTATTATAATTACAAGAAATTCAAAACGGGAGAGAAAGGGGAAATAGAACACAGGTCTAATTGTAATGATAAATGAGTAGGAAATTGATATTTTACAAAAATGGGCGCTACCAAAATTGTTAACATTCTTGCAGACAATAATAATAATTATTATTGTTATAATTAAAGCGCAAATAAAATAGTTAAAGCCTTAAAGGATATCTTTAAATTTATTATGCGTTTTTTTGAGTTATCTTTCATTTATAGGAGTATGCCGAGTATCCACCTAATTCGATTTCATTTATAGGAGTATCGGTCTAATTCGATTTTGTTCTATATCCAAACACAAGAAATTATTTAAAAAAAAAAATTGATCATCATTTGACAAGATATAATTAAGACACGCGTTAATCATTGAATCTACTCTCATATTTTCGATAACATACATTATGTAACACTACAAGGGCCAAGATAAAGTACATCCTTGAACAATATGTTGTTGATTCAAAGTTATCTCTACGACCATCATATGTCTACAAAATCGACGGTCTATAACCTCTAAAAATGAGGACGGGTTGTTCGGTCACTCGTACCAGTCGGTTAGCGGACGGTCCTTCGACACAAAATTTTGATCGCGACCGTCCGCCAATTCCAGTCGGACACAGATCGTTATGACCATCGGGTGTCCATGGACACTTTTTGTCTCGATTGAACGGATCGGGTAACAGTCTTCCGATTTTTTTTTCCCACCACTACGGCAGGTTGTGCGGCCTTGGGCCCCCACCTCCGAAGGCCCATTTTAGGAGATTGAGTTAAAATAGTACCTAGAGTAATCAATATTTTCTTTTATGAACGCAGCAACATCCTTCAATCTCCTCCATTTCCAGATCTTGATCATGAGTTAAAGAAATAATATGGTTGAAAAAACTACGCTGGTTGTAACGTTTTCTTTCTAGTCCCTCTAGGTATATCCTGTCTGCATGGCTTGAAATCCGGATTTCGTCTCTGTATATAACTAGCTGGAGTTTTGATATTACAAAATTTCTAATAAATTTTGTTATGAGTTTTAATTGCTCAATTCTAGACAACATATTGATTCAAACTCTAAACCATCATTGTTCCTCGTGTTTGTGCATGTTTACAAGATTTCTGTGATTTCTTTCCTTTCTCGGTTTATTCAATTTGTTTAATTTTAACCATTATTTTTATCTTTATAATGGACAAGAGAAAGAGGGATCTTTCGTCCACTTGAAGGAGGGAGATTTCATGATTTTTTTTTTTTTGTTTTTTTTACTTTTTCGATGCTAATTATATTTCACATATAAAGTAAAGAAAGATCTCTGTTTTCTTACGAAGGACAAAATCAATCACAAATCCTTCGTATAAATGGACAATGAGATTTTCGAATGATCTATTGTTGAGGCCAAAACTTTTTCAACAAAAAAAAATATTGTTGAGGCCCACGTACAGTGGAGGCCAAAAACTTCTTCGACTTGGCCACTCTTCAACTTGAGCAGTCAGGGGTGGTTGGGGGACAAAGTAGCGGGTCAGGTTTCAAGCCAATTAAAACCCCCCTCATGCCTCGGTCGTCAAGGGCTGCTTCATAATTGGCAATTATGTGGAAATAATTAAATTTTAGGACATAATTATCACGAAGAATAGTAAGTTCTAATATGTTTTGTTTTGGCCCCCATATTCTGGCTAAGTGAACAAACTCGCCCTCATATTCACATTTCCGTTTAGTTTCTAATTTTCTTCATTTCCAATTTGCCTACCATCATAACTTTTTTCTCAATGAAGAGATAATACAAAAGTACATCATGATTCATGAATTAAGTAAGAACAGTAACCGCTTGATTTTAAGCCCTTACATGCATGCCATCCTAATTCTTAAGGAGCCTAAAGCCCATCTAAGAAACCTAAGACCCATCTAATTTACTTTATCTATACCCAAGTTTAATAAATTTGGGATTTGTAGTTCTATGGAATAGAACGTGAACTTTTGTGTGACGAGTTGGTGTCCAACTACATTACCAAAAAATGTTGGATTAAGCTTACATATTACTATGCCACATTTAAAAATGAAGATGAAGTGCGGTGCCAGTCTCTCTCTTTCTTTTATATTCACCACGACCACCATCAATCAGTCCGTCACCACCACCATAGTAATCTTGACGAAAATGAAATACCAAGATTAGCCTTTTCTTTCCAATCAATTTTCGACGAAAACTATATATCAGATATAAAGTGGATCGAAGATCTCTATTCTGCTATAAATGTCAAAATCAACGACAGTCGACGGATCCTCAAGATATATATGGAAGCTGAGATATATTTCAATGGGTTAATTTTTAGTCCCCACAGTGGAGGCCCAATTCTTTTCGACTTGACCAGATAGTGGTGGTTGAGGGACAGGGAGGTCAGGTTTGAAGCAGAATAAGCCAATTGAAACCCCCACTTGACTCAGTCGTCCAGGCCGGCGGCTTCACAATAATATAGAAAGGTCGCGGCTTTGGGGAATAAAAAAAATTCTCCGGAGAATAAAGACTTTTCTTAAAACTAGTCAAATAAGATTGACTTTTTTGTTCATTTTTTATTGCTAAGGGGCTTTTAATTTTAGAAGATGATATAACTCATCACCTCTCTACCACCTCATCTTCTCGCCACCTCATCATCTTCTCCGTCGAAGGTCGCCGGCCGACCAGTTTTCCGGCCGGCGACCTCCAAACATAAAAAAAAAAATTTTTTTTTTTTTTCTCTCTCTCTCTAACCGGATCTGGTCTGTTCATGGACAGACCAGATCTCCGGCGAAGGTCTCCCTTCGCCGGAGTATTAGAGAAAGAGAGAGGAAGAGAGAAAAAAAAATTTTGGAGGTCGCCGACCGGATTTCCCGGCCGGCAACTTTCGCCGGAGAAGATGATGAGGTGGCGAGAAGATGAAGTGGCAGAGAGAAGAGACGAGATGGAGGAGAACTTTCAAAAAAATTTAATTTGCATTTCCCATAAAAATTTATTCCCCGGAGAATTTTAAAAAAAATCTGAATTCCCTGGAGAATTTATTCCCCGGAGAATTTTCTTTATTCCCCAAAGCCGCGACCTATAGAAATTATGTGGACGTAAGTAATTTGAGGATACAAACAAAACAATCAGGAAGAAATATAGGTTTAATTCTGTTTTGGTCCGTTATTGTGACCAAAATGGCCATCTAACCCACTTTCCCATTCAGTTTCCATCTTATAATTTTCCTCATTTCCAACTTTGCCCAGCCATCCTAATCTATTTCTAGTCATGATTGTAAGGTTAATAGAAGTAAAAAAAAGGTAGAAAGAGATGACCACAAATTTGTCCAAATAAAGATGAGTGATGATTGGTTTTATTCTGTGAACAACTCATATCGATTGGTACTCATAGAAGATATACGTTACATCAAGTGGTTCTTCACTACAGAAATCACTCTATGAAATGGTTTCGCCTTAAAAAAAAAGTCACTAGACCGAGTTCTTTTACGTACCAAAGTACACTCGATCAAGCGGTTCTATATAATAAAAACAACTCGATCAAGTAGTTTTTGTTGACAAACCACTTAAATTGAATCGTTACTAAGGCCACTCCATCTAGTGGTTTCACAACAAGAATCACTTTGTCTGAGTGATTTCTCCCTTATAAAATCACTCACTCAAGTGGTTCTACATGACATAACCCATTAGGGGGGCGAGAGAGTGAGAGAGAGAGGTCCATTATGGAAACTTGTCAAGATTTGAAGGCCATTTTAGTGAGTGGTCAAAATGTAAGGGATGAAATTGAACTAGCCCAAATAGTATTGGCTAAATTTTTCGCAACCATGCATAATAAGGACACTTTTAACAAAAAAAAAAATGCATAACAAGGCCAATATACAATGAACCGGCCCCTACTTCATGACATCGAAATATTTATTTTTTTTATTAGATTTATTCTGTTATAAGATTTTTTTTTTATAAAGTTTCCAAAATATTGTTGGAATCAGTCTTCCTTAGCTGCCTATGTTTTATGCATATTTAGTGGGTTCCAATTTTGAGGTTTTAACTAAAAAAGTTAAAATAATTTAAATAGTTATTATTTAGAGCATCCCCAATGCAACATCCGAATTAAAAAAACTCAAAGAGCCACCTAAGATTTTTTGAATTCAACACTTAATTTGGATCTCAAAATGATGTGAAATCATTTAAAATTGAGATATGTCAAGAAGAAACTTAATATTTGAGATTTCTTTTTAGGATCTCAATTGGTCACTCAATATTAAAAGCAAACGTACCCTTGTAGGAAATGACACCTAAGTTATTTTTTAGTTTTTAGAGCATTGCATTGGACATGTCTTTTGAATTGAAGATCTCAATATTGACATTTAAGGAAAAAAACTCAATTGAGCCTTGACAAATAGGTCAAAAAATATACCGCGATTAAAGTACCATTTGTCATTTTGTGTAACTAATTATTTTATTTTTATTTTTTAAACTTTAAAATCTTTATAACTTTTTTTTTGAGATGTCGGATTTTATGAAATTTTTGTATGTTTAGAAAGGATTTTTCATTTGTTTTTTAACAAGATTCACTTTCAATAATTTTTTTTTTTAAAAAAAGAACTCAGACAAACGTCGTGTTTTCTATTATTCTGCAAACTGGGTTTGCAATTATCGCGATCATGGGTTTGAAAAATGTAAATTGCAAACAAAGGTTGTCATAATGTAAAATGCAAATTGTGAGTTGCAAAATGTAAGTTGCAAACTAGGGTTTGAAAAATGTAAATTGCAAACTCGATTTGCAAGCTTTACATACTACAATCTCGAGCTCAGATTTTGCAAACTCGATTTGCAACACGGTAACAAAAAAATCCGAAGTTTCTTCTTCAAATTTGAAAATTTTCATATTCATCATCATCATCGGATAAATTAGGATTTCAGACTTTAGCGCACATAATCATCAATATCAACATCTAATTCATCGTCAACATCAGATTCCTCATCATCAAAATTAAAGTTTTGGTTTTAAGAAAGAGAGAGAGAAAAGTAGAATAATATCTGTTCAGATTCATTAACGGAAGCCTTATGACTCCCTCTGCAAACCGCTTGGTAACAGGAAACCGAAAATGAAATCGATATGTCTCTCTCTCTCTCTCTCTCTTTCTCTCGATTTGTCATAGTTACTGTAAAATCACGAATGAAGCTTTCAACAGTAGCCGGTTTCAAGTTTTCCATTAAAAATGCATTTCTGAAATTTGCGTCTCATAGTTCCGTATAAGAAGAAGATTCGTAGAAGAAAAAGATACGTAGAAGAAAAATTCGTAGAAGAAGATTTGCAAAAGAAGTAGTAGAAGAACTAATAGAAGAAGTAACTCTGAGCAGAAGAAGAACAAACCCCACAATATTTTGATAACTTCTGCGTAATAGAAAAATGTCTAGGCTTTTTTAGTTATTATGATAATTTTTTTGACCCAAATGAACAATAACTATCTCATTTGTCAAGACGGTTCGAAAAGCATACCGTTGCGTCTCTGTCGTCGATGGCTTCAAGCTAAGTTAAAACATTTCCCATCAAAAAGTAATTGTAATTCTAATAAAAAAGATAAATTGCTGTATCTTGGAAGACACTTCGTCTATATTGTTGGTACATAGAACATGACGATTAATGTCTTAAGGAAAACGATTCTTTGCCTCGGTTCTAGGTTCTCATTATTTGATTTTTCGCTCTTTCAACATTTTCTGGATTTATTGAACATTAAATTAATTTTTGTAAAAAGGAATTCATAAACCTATTCTGTTTATAGAAAACAAAAAACATCATTATTTACCTATAATTTTACGGAAAGAATTGTTAAGTCTTCGTCTATCTATATTACAAATGACATAAGTTTTCATGTCATATCATAACTTTCATTTATAAATCTCAGCTGTCCAATTTTTTCTTAAATCACGACTCTTCTTTTTTAACGAGTTTTTAGAAGATAAAGGTGTAAAAGTAAAAATAACTACTCACTCTCTCTCTCTCCCTCTCTCTCCCTTTAATTTCACACAATTCTCTCTCCCTAACTTTCTCTTATCTCTTCAAACAATCCAATAAAATCTCTACTATCATTACAATTATAATTTTTATTTTGTCTACATGAAGATTTCTAGAATAGCCAAAGTATATGTTCATAATTTGGCGTAACATTCTTATAGAAAACTTTGTGCCCTACGGTCACGAACTATACCCTAGTAAGTAGTAACTATAGAAAACATAATTTTATCGATTATTTTCGTTTAAATACTAACGAATAACAAATTTGACAAACTTGCTCCAATTAAGGGCATGCGTCATCTTTACTATGGTATAATCATGTCGGCTTCAATATACATTACAGTATTATGTAGAGTAGCAAAGAAACTTGCTCCAATTTTACCTATAAATACCCAACTCCATCTTACCCAAACTCACACACTTCCTTAATTTCTTTCTTTCTTTCTTTCTTTTTGTTTCATAAGCAATACTCAAAGTTGCTAAG
This sequence comes from Eschscholzia californica subsp. californica, assembly GCA_002897215.1. Taxonomy (NCBI): domain Eukaryota; kingdom Viridiplantae; phylum Streptophyta; class Magnoliopsida; order Ranunculales; family Papaveraceae; genus Eschscholzia; species Eschscholzia californica. Next base: position 601,299 of record BEHA01050309.1, on the reverse strand, counting down.
CAATGGCAGGAGGTAACAAGAACTTTGTTGCAGTAGTTATCATGGCAGTAGTGCTTGTGGCATTTGCGATGGAGTTGGCAAATGCAAGCTCCTTGACTGTGTGGCAAGGGCCGGGTTGCAACCAAGGTGCCGTGGTTCTAAGGAACTGTGGTTGCTCAGCCATTAACTTGAATGGTGGTTATAATTTCGTTTACAATGGACAACCTGCTAACCTTTACAACCAGGGTGGATGCAGTGGGCCTGTCCAGACTACTTTAAGATCTTCCACTTCTATGTGCAGTGGATTCGGATGGAAGAGTATGTTTATTCAGTGCAAGAAATAAGTATACAAAAAGAACCCTTATGGCCTTGTCCAACCCTAAATAAATAAATAAATAAATTCCAACAGCATGGATATGGAATCACCTATATATAGTTATTATAAATAAATTTCATGCATGTAATTTGCATGTTAAGTTTGGAGTTCTGCTTGGTGACTATTTAATTTTCATGTTAGAGAAATCACTAAGATAGTGCTCTCGTATTGTTGTACTCTTTATGTTATCTTTTGTAATGAAATCTCTTTGCTTTGTTTATTAAGAAAAAATGAACTAGTTATGATTTCCTTCCAAACAACAATATTTGTATTGTATACAGCACCAAGGAGGTAAATAATTACAAGAAATTCAAAACGGGAAATACAGGAGAAATAGAACAAATGACTAATAGAACATGCTATATCTATTGATTGTGGACACCCAACTCGTGATAATGGCAATTCAACCAACTCGAGAGAAAAAAAATCTCTACCAAGGAGAAATCTTAGAGGTGATCTAGTCTAGAAATTTATTAAACATAAAAATTATCCTGGGTTCGATAAAAGCTGGGTCCTGAGGTATTTTTAGAGAGAAAGTCTTCGTGAATTTTGAGATTCCAGATAATCATTCTCTTAAATTTGGGGTGTGAATTTTTAGAGAAAAAATAAGTTAAATTTAGAGTAATTTAATTGTTTGGCCAGAAGAGTCATATAAACTTTTTATAATCTCTCGAAGATTATGATTTTCTTCCAAACTATTACGATCACAGATAAGACAATTAATCGTAGATAGCAAACGCTAGAGGGTTTAGCAGTGGCTAATCGACAGAAATACACTATCATGATTTATGTGTCTGATGAAATATGATGTTCTACAAAAAGTATTGTTCTACTCTTCACAATTATTATTTATGAAAACCCTAGAATTAGATCTATTTTATAGATTTAGTGAGTACACTAATATATAGCTAACAAATTCTTGACTAGTTGGTTGTGCATTTAATGGAAAATCGAGAAGTCACAAGTTTCATTAATGGTTGAGGCATGAAATCCATCATTTATTGACTTGTATTAAGAGTATAAAGAAAAGTCATGAGAGTAACGATGTCATTCTCGCTTTGGTACTATGGAGAAACAAATCTTGATCGAACCCATATATACTCAATGGATACAGTCTGCTCTCCGGAAAGATTCCATATGAATTCGAGAAGTTTCATGATCATGAAATAATCTTAAGGGTCTTCATAAGATTTTGTGTCCCATTATTTCTCCGATGATGATAAATATCAGGCTTATTGAATTTATCTATTTATTCATTCATGAGGTAGGACCGCCTCAAGAGGAAGGGTACAGTAATCTGTACTAGGTATTATCTCTATGGGACCCAAGTTACATGTTTAGAGCGACAAAGGACGCGGTGGTGGTGGTTTATTGAATGGCCAGCGCTTTGGGGAAAGCTAAATAGTTTTCGGGGTGTGAAATTTTAAAGAGTATATGTAGAAATTTTGAAATTTTCCGGGGAAATAAATTTTAAGGGGAAATAAAAAAAAACACTCCACCTCACCTCACTCTCTCTCCACCTCACCTCTTTATCTTCTCCGATTAGGTCGCCGGCCGGAAAAACCATTAAAAAAAAAAAAAAAAAAAAATTTCACTCTCTCTCTAGAAACTCCGGCGAAGGGATTTCCCTTCGCCGGAGTTCCGGTCTGTTCTTCAACAGACCAGACTGGTCTGTTGAAGAACAGACCAGATCGGCCTGTTCTTCAACAGACCAGTACGGTCTGTTCTTCAACAGACCGGAACTCTGGCGAAGGGAAACCCCTTCGCCGGAGTTTCTAGAGAGAGAGGGAGAGAGTGAAAATATAATATTTTTTTTTTTTATGGTCGCCGACCGGAAAAATTTTCCGGCCGGCGACCTAGTCGGAGAAGATAGAGGTGAGGTGAGGTGGAGAGAGTGAGGTGAGGTGAGGTGGAGAGAGTGAGGTGAGGTGGAGAGAGAGAGAGGTGAGGTGGAGAAGTATTTTGCTTTCCCCCTAAATAAAATTGTCAAACAATATTGACCAATTTTTGAACAAGTCTTCACACCCCGAAAACTATTTAGCTTTCCCCAAAGCGCTGGCCTATTGAATTTATCTATTAACCACGTAGGACCACCTCAAGAGGAAGGGTACAGTAATCTGTACTTAGAGCATCTCCAATGCAACACTCAAACTCTAAATCTTAGAGTGCCACATTGGATTTTTTAGAGTTTCTCTCCAAAATCCATCTCCAATGCAAAACTTAACTTGGATCTCTAAAGTGAGGTGGCGGTAGTTATTTTAGAGATCCTTAAGAGGACACTCTAAATTTAGAGTGTCCTCTTGAGGATCTCTAAGTGCCACATAAGCAAATCAATTAATTTTATACTAAAATATAGATTTTTAGAGTTTCTCTCAAGTGTTGCATTGGAAAAGGTTTTTCAATAGAGTATCTCTAAATGGCCAACTAGGAAAGAGACTATTTAGAGATCCATTTTTCACACTTGACACATAAGATTTTTAGAGTTTTTCTTGAGTCTTGCATTGGAGATGCTCTTAGGTATTATCTCTCTGGGAGGAGGTGGTGGTTTATTTATTTTTTTTTTGTTGAAATTTGTGGTGGTTTATTGATATCTATTTATTCACGAGGTAAGACCACTTCAAGAGGAAGGGTACAGTAATCTGTACTAGGTTTTATCTCTACCGGACCCAAGTTGCATATTTGGAGCGACAAAAGAAGTGGTGGCAGGCAGGGCCGTGGGTAAAGAGGTGTGACCGGTGTATCCCAAGAAGTCCCCTTTTCAACCAGCAGTCTATGGCTTAAAGTTCATGGAAAAGACGTGGGGGGTTGGGGGGTAAAATGTGCAGGACACAAGTGAAAATACGCATGTAAAACGAGGTATTTTGACGAGTGAACATTCACTTTTTCTATTCCTTCTAACTATTTCTCTCTCTGGTTTTGTTAACGGACATTTAACGGTAACGGAAAAAGAAGGTCATCTAAGTATTTTTGATTATGTAAGGGGCTACACGGGAAGCTGGTCACAAAGTAGGGGGGTCTTTCGAAAAATAACGTAAAATAAAAATTGATCTTGTTCTATTTCCTTAAATATTGTCAAAACTTAAAAAATGAATGTTGAGTGGATGGACCAGAAATTATTTTTCATTCACTAAACAAGATATACTGAGTTAATAAATCCTTAACAAAAAAAAAAAAGAGTTAATAAGTTCTGTTATTTATTTATTGTTTCTTAAAAAAAATTTATTAAGTGAATACATTGGTCAGAGGTAAAAAAGAAAGTAAACTATGTACCGTTTCTTCATTTTTTCTTTAATAAAAATGACTTCTTGTCTTTTTATTCAATAATGTTGAAATAGTTAATTGAAAACTTACGTTAAGAATAATTTTTAGGGTTATTTTTCAAATATCCCTCAACTTTATGATTAGCTTCCTGCCTAGCCTCTTACTTTATCGGAAATACCCAGATGACTTTCTTTTTCAGTTACCGTTATATGTTCGTTAACTAGTCCACTTCTCTCTCTTCCATCTCATCACCTCTTTCTGCCACCTCATCCTCTCGGCACCTCATCGTCTTCACCAGCGAAGGTCGTCGGTCAGTCAATTTTCCGGCCGACGACCTTCAAAACGTTAGGACTATTCTCACACGCCCCCTCACTTGTGCTGTTCTTTGAGCCTAACACGTGTATTTCTTTAGGCGACGTGGAGCACGTGCGACTTTTAAGCCTATCACGTGTGGGCCTAGCTCTGATACCATGTTAGAAAAAAGAATTGTATTGATCGAATTAATTATCGTAGCTATTATATAAGATTTTTATAAAGAGTTTTACAAGAGAGAGGTTTTTACAATTACACAATGTGAGACTATTCTAACAGTACAGTTTTTTTTTTTGATGAGACTATTCTAACAGTACAGTACAGTTAACTAAATATTTCATGTTCAATAGTTAAAGTGATTTTTTCAAATGATGTTTTACCAAAATATTATATTCGATACAATTATTTTCACTGAGACACCTTGTTGTATTTATATTTAGACGCCAGAAATTAATATTGTACAAAATTTTGGGAGAATATGAGAAAGTAAACGACTACATAACTGATATGGACCGGGGTTTTTTTGTGCTGCAATAACTAATATGATCTGTTTGATCATCCAAAGTTTAAAAAAATTATGATTTAAATAACTTTGAATTTGTTTCCATTTAAAACATGCAAAAAATTTTATCACACGATCGTATAAAGGGCCCCAAAAAAATTGAATACTTATCTTATTATCCATTCTATCTTTCATTTCTTTCAATCATGGGGGCTTCTGTTATTTTTCCACTGATAGAAAGGCTTGTGAGAGCTGATTTATTTACTAAATAAGTGGCTTCTGGATTACGAAAAAGAAACTATTAGTTTATTTTTGTATGTGTATTAGTGACACTTTCTGATGCAATGCAGAATAGCTTTACGAAGTTTTACAAACCAGAAGAAATGAACACACCAAATCAATAAACAACAAACATAATTTTTTGTTGCAACCGCAATAGTACGGATATTGTGGTTCTAATCTTCCTTGTTTCAGAACTTTTATTTGGGAATCATCCATCTAAATCTAATTGGTAATCTCTTGCAAATTCATAGTTTCTTATGTTCCAGTTTCCTAACTTTATGCCTTCTAGGCACCAATTGGTCCATTTGATCAATACATTACCAATTTCAAAAAGTTAACTTTATATGATCATTTTCTCCTCCTAAATCGACATTAAATTTCTTATAATTTGCAAAAAAGTTTAAGGTCACAACCTCACTAATGGGTTGTAATGGATGTACACACATATAAAGAGTACTACTTCCAAATGATACTAGAATAAATTCATTGAATCATGTTTTCTTGACCAACTAGCTACCCATTTTAATAACACATACCTTTTCTTTAATACCCAAGTGGAGTTAGCCGCCACATAATGCACCCAAAACGGCCAAACCCCATCTTGGTCTCTCACTTTATCAAATTCTTCTATAAAATTACTCATACCACACAAATCTTTTATCTTCACTACAAATCAAGCAAAAAGGGAATACAGAAAAACACAACTAGAATTTGAAAAATGGCAGGAGTAAACAAGAATTTGGTAATAATCATGGCAGTTGTGGTATTGTTTCTTTCTTTAACGGCGACAGATTTTGCGGAAGCGAGTTCATTTGCAGCATGGAGCGCGGCTGGGTGTGGTGGAAGAGGGGAGATGATTAGAGCTTGTGGATGCTCAACCATTAACTTCAATGGTGGATTTCAATGGACATACACTGGACAGAGAGCTACTTTACACAGTATAGATAATTGTATGGGTGTTCCTCGTCTTCGTTTAGGTGCTTCGACTTCCAACTGTAATCGGAATGGATATATAAGCATTTTTATAGCTTGTTAAAACCTAAAAATGTCTCCCCACAAACCAATTAAAGAAACTTATTACCCCGTAATGATGATTTGATAATAATATGGGCTTCTATCTAAAAATGGTGTTGAATGTCCTTTTCTAAATTCGTGTCTTTTTTTTTTGTTGAAAGATTCTAAATTCCTGTCTTGTTTCATATATATATATATATCTATATAACAAAACATAAAAGTTGTGACTAGGACAAAATAAATGTTCCTAGAAGGTGACTAGGACTACCACATAGACATCTATGGTACATGTTGGCTGAGACAAATCTAACCCTTTGAACTGCCAACTCGATCCGAATCTAACGGATTTGGGTTATGCATCAATAAACCCCTTCATTAGCCCCCTTCTGTTCTAATAGATGCATTCAATTTATTTCCCTCCTTAATGACCGGTCAAGTTCCCCATTCATGTAATTGTTTTTCAATTAATAATTGTTTTCAATTTACACCAAAACCCTTCTCCTCCCACATTCAGTTTCTCTCCCCTTCAATCTTCATCGCCCCATCCTCTTACTCTCCCATCAAACTTCTTCAAACAAAATCTATTAAGTGTGCTAATAATAGGTTATGGTTGAAATTTGTCATTTCTAAATGTCATTCCTGGGAAGTTGTTGTATGGATTGGGTTTAGAGATTAGAGTTTGAAATTAAGTGATTGAGATATTTATGGAGGTTCTTATCAATTTTGATTAGACCAAATTCAAAATGGGTGAAGTATGCTCACAATTCCAAGTGTAGCTTATAATACAATGGGATTAATTTGGAGAGATGAGAAAGCAATGCTTAGCGAGCATCTTATTTTCTTAAAATATATGGGTCAAATTGACGTACCAAGTGATGTATCTGAGTTATGGTTTTCTAATTTTCCCTATGAACTCAAATAAACCATTAGGTGACTGCTAATTGCGAAACTTAATGGTCAGCGTGATTCCTTGACTCAAACTCTGAAACTTAGAAAATGGCAACCCATAAACCTGGTCAGTTTTATGGTATAACTCTTAGTACAACTGATGTGTACTTCTTGTATATATTATTGCCCCATTTGCTTCATATCGGTGGTTGGCTCTATGGTCCGGGAAAGAATAGACAATGAGGGTTGCTTTCTTATCTCCAATTGGACACAGAGGACACTCACATGTAAATTATAATCACTTTATATTATTACTAATTGTATTGGCGCTCCGGTATAAGCATTTTTTCCTTACCTAGATCCTTTTGTTAGATTTTAGTTTTGTTCTAACTTAATAGGCTAACACTATGGCCAAGTTTTTCTATCAGATTAAAGCAACTTCATGGTCCAACACTGTCCGAATATAAGGGTGCCTTCACTATTCCTGTGTGATACTTTTGTTACTAAGGGTTAATTCCCGAAACCCTTCCACAATAATCGCCATCGACTAAAACGAACAGTGATTGATGGTTTTTTTGTACTTATAAATCACTATCAGAATAAAAGTGGGCCTTCACTTTGTAAGCGAAATATGAGTTTGCAGACATATCACAAGTTACAATATAACTAAAATCAATAAGTTATCTTCGTAGATGGAAGGAATGGTTTTTGTAGATTTATAAATATATATAATTTTCTTTAAGCTTTTTAGTTTCATAGTTTGTCCATTTTGTACAATTTTCTTCCACTGTTTTCAACCAATTCAAATTTTTATTTTATTTCTAAGAATTTCTTTATATCAAAGATCTGATTAGTCGTGCCGGAGGCACGGGTTATGTCTACTATATTACATGACACCTTCATAATGCTAATGATTGAAGTGACATGTATTGTTTTAGGTCATGACACGTATGACAATCGTTATTAATTAGATATACGTCTGACAAAAAGCAACATATTAAGCTAGTCTAGAGTGAATTGATCATCATTAAATCCAGATTGATCATGATTACAAAGACACGCATATTTGCAATATTACTAGAATGATCAAGATCTTAAGAATTGCACATAATTTGTAGGTTGATGAATGACTTTGATTTCAACAATCAATGACGCCTATTATTCCTAATGAGAATTCTATAGACGCGCAGAGCCCTCATTCCAAATGAGCCTCCACTAAATTTGGCTACATTGGGCCTGTCTTACCATCTAGGAAGTGGCTATATAATTTCTCGTGCACCTAATAGCTATTAATGTCAGTGGCCCTAAGTAGACTATATTAGAAAGGCTAACTCCTTCCATCAAAAGATCCCAATTCCATTTGTTGATGCAAACAAGAAAAGCCCAAGCCCAACGTATAGCTGTGCCTGGGTGGAAGGAAGGTGGTAAACTGACTGATAAATACTCTTCTGAGTAGTTATTACTTGATTGTCCCTCTTGAGGTCATACATGATGTACCGAACTGAATTTGTCATCTTCTCACCTACCAGTATCCATCCACATATAATCAAATATGGATGGCCTGTGCATACATACATGTGTTGGTCACGTAAACCATTTTTGTGCACGTAACACTTCCCTAATGTAACAAGAACTTGTCGAAGGAGTGGTTGGAATTCCCAAAATTTATCTCATGGGCTTCAAGGCCAGCCACATAAGATGAGATTTACAGTTTTTATTTTCATTTTTACGATTTTAAGACCCAAAATGTTTTTAATGATGACAGTTATGAGAGTTATTCAATTCGTAATGTATGTATATGCATATTATTATATACTGTATCTACGCCATGTAATGAAAGTAATGACTCTTGAACGGTATGTAAAAATAAAAGGAACTCAAGCCATCTGTCATCACTAAGCCGACACCATAACTCTAGATAAATATATTGATGTTTCAAAATACCTAAGACACAAACATCCCAGACAACGAGGCAAAGAAACTTCTAAGGTGAGGACAGAAAATTTTGAACTTATTAGCATAGCATTGTTTGTTTCTATATCGTTACATATGAGAAACGATGATCCATATTCGAGTACACACTTACACGCGGGTCAAAATTGTCGATTGATGGATGACGAAAATATTCCA